>CM040122.1:258749413-258939541 GCA_022559845.1 Amorphophallus konjac | reverse complement strand
CCCTTCCCGGGGCGCCGGATTAACAAAAGCTATATATATACAGCCTGCCTTCGGCCGAAAAAAAGGAGATCCGATCCAGAAAGGAGAAGGCAATAGAAGAGAGGCAGAGAGGAAGGGGCGGAATCGAAAGAAAAAAAAGAGAATAAGAAAGAGAGGAGGGGGTCTAGAGAGAGGGATCGGGGGTTTTCTTCTGTCGACAGAAACCTCCATCTGAGCCTCTGGACGGCCGCCACCCTGCTCCACCCGAGCTTCCGGAGTCGAAGAAGGAGATCATCCGTTTCTCATTTACTTAGGTGGGTTCCCGTGTTTTCTCGGCGGATTCCCCCTTTTTGTTCTATCTTCGGTTCTCTCTAAACAATGTAAGTGAGTGAGGGGAGGGCGATGATATGAGCCTGACCTCCCCTCCTTCACCAACATCTCTATACTCCTCTCTGTTTGTACCGAGTCCCTTATATTAATGAAAACGGCGGCCGGGCGACAACGCCGCGCCGAAACGATGCTCTGTGCACTTCCTTGCCCTGTTGCTTATATCATGAATGAATGATGCTTTCCTTTTCCTATAGATCTTTTTTTTTTGTTTCCTCTTCTTCCCTGTAGCCGGTGAAGCGGCGTCCGACAATGATGCCGGCGCCGTGGAGGATGAAAGCAAAGCATTGTGCCATTCCTATGGCCGAATGATCTTACTTCTGTTCCGTCTTCCCGACGCTTTATGCCCTGCTATGGCAAGGGCTACATCGATTCCCCTCCCCGGGGGTGTTTTTCTCTTCTGATCGAATGCTAGGAATTTTCACCGTGTGAGGTGGGTCAATACGTGGGTTCCTTCAACCTGTCTGGGCCGCCCTCGTAATACCCTTTCTGTTCTCGACCATGAACAGAGGGAAATAAGGGCGTCCCCACATTCCCGTTATTATTTTCTGAACATTCCTTGATGAATATTTCTTTGATTTGTGAACGTGCACATGCATGAACGTATGTATATCTACAGGCATTAGTTTTGGCCTGCTGGTTATGCGAATGATCTCACTGCTCCGTTCTACTGTTTCATTAGTGTGGATCGGTAACCCGGGGAGGGGGAACATCCCCCACTGTTCCGTTGTGATAACACTCTGTCCACCGGGGACCGTCCAGTAGTGACGAATCTCCTATGGATTAATGAGTGAATAGTAAACGGGTTAATCCTGACATCTCAAATCCACAGTCCCTAATGGACTTTGTGGTGGCCGTGAGATGCGTGTGCCCCTCGTAGGCTGGCCCTCGGGGTTTCCTTCTCTAATCGGTCGTCCCGATTCGAGTGTTGTGGTGACTCGGGTCGCGTGCCCCTCGTAGGCTAGCCCTCGGGGTTTTCGCTCCTATATCGAGTCGCCTCACTCACTCACTGTTACCCACTGGACTCGGTACCCTAGCAGGCTAGCCCTCGGGGTCTTCCTATCCGTTTGGGTCTGCCGGCCGCCGTTGCGCCACCCGGCTTTTAGGGGTTTACTCCGCCACGTGAGTATTCCCCGCGTCTCCCCGATAATCCTTTGGGATGGGGAGATGCTGCCGAAATTCCGGCTCGAACGAGTTTAAACTCGGAACAATCGCCGCGCTCGAGTCCGGACCTCGCGCGAGCCCGTGATTTGACCTTTGGATGACTTGGGACCAATCCGATGAATAATCAACTCAATGAATTCTCAAAATCCTCCAAAACCCTTATATATATATATATATATATATATATATATATATATATATATATATATAAATCCATGAATAAACTAACGAAGCTCCTGTTTCCACGAAATCGGGTTAAATCGGCGCGTTCATTGCGCGATAACACCTTAAAAACGGCGCGCCCTTCCCGGCGCGCCCTTTCCGGCCGCCCAGCCAGCCGCGCCTTTTTAACAGGGGTTTTCCCCTTTACCTACGGTTCTGGCGCCGTTTTAAGCCTTTTACCTACGTTTCAGGGCGCCGTTTCAAGCGTTTTAGCCCCTTTCTTCGCATGCACTGCACCAGGTTTCGTTCCGAATCGTGTCGTCGCGTCATTCCAACCCTTTTCCCACTCATGGGATGATTTCCTATGCTAATCATAGAGGGACACAAGCTCCTCGACCAAATAAACTGGATAAATTAGCATGTTCAAGCTTGAATTGATATGCCTCGAATCTTGCCGTCATGCCTTAGTCCAAGCTTTCATATCGCATTAATGCATGCCTAAATAGGTGCATCCTTGGTATATCAAATAACATTGCCAGAAGGTCAGGTTACGCCTGATTGGAGGCTTTGTTACGCGTGAAGGTGGCCTTCGAGCCTAAGTCCTCCGCCATGTACCAGGGTCCACCCTAATAAATCGTGTGTAGTCAATCGTAGCATCTTGCATGATCACTCGCATGCTCTGTATCCTTTATTCTGGCTTTGACAGCCCGATATCTCGGCAATTAATCAAAGGTGTTCCCTCCTCGTGGGGGATGTAATTAACGCCATAACCTTTACGGTATGGCGGACTGCTGGTCCCGACCAACCTCACATTCACCCGACATGGGTCAGAATGAGCGCACAATAAAATCGTCACTCATGTGACTGGCACGCCCGCGTCGTCAATCAGTCAGTTGATTACCAGTTAGTCAAATGGCTGATCGATACGCGAATGAAAAGAAAAAAAAAGGTCACAAACAAGTCTGGCACGCCCGGTGGGACCAGTGTCACCTTTCATCTCTTTGCCGAGATATCCGGGCTTCGAAGCCCTTTCAAAGGCTACTGATTATTTCCCTGTTTGTCTTTGTAGGCAAACAATGACAACTCATGGAATAGCTGGTGCCGACTTCGGTCCTTCGATCGTCGCCGGACATGCGCAAGGGTACCTGGCGGTGCCCATGGAATTCGGCAGCTTCCCTCCCGCCGTAGGCTTCCCCAACTTTCTGGGTTTGGCCTTCGTCGACATCCTGGAAGTCGAAGCCCCAGAACCTGCCAAGCAAACTATGGAGGAGGTGGAGCCTCTGAAGGTTCCCCGCTGCGACGACTTGCTCAAGAATCCGGCCCCGGCCGCTAGCTGTATGGTGCACCACGTTGTACGTGGGACGCACCCCGCTGTCGCCAACAAACACCCTGGAGGACGTCAGCGTCGCCAGGTCCGCAGGAACGCTACTGTGATCACCGGAACTGTGTCTCAGTCCGGGAAATCAATGCTGGTTGGAGGCATGCGCGTCTTCCTCAACGGACGCACGGCACGGGTGACCCCGGACCGAGTCATCCCCAACGTTCCTGTCCACAACACATATCAAGCCCTTGCTGGAAGGAGGGCAGAAATGGAAGAAGCCGGCCACCATGGCCAAGGAAACCCGGCACTCAAGCCGAGGAAGTTCAAACAGGTGTGGGTTCCCAAACGGACCCGACCTGTCCACCAGCTGACACCCATCCGCCGCCATCCTGTGAATGACGATGCGGAGGTGATAAGAGAAAGGGGCCTACCCCCGAAGATGGAAGAAGAGGTGGTTGCGGATCCTCCGCGCCACAGAAGTTTCCGGGCTGCGGCCCGTCAAGCCAACGTCCCTGCCACGGGGCGAAGATTCCAACAGCCAGCCGACAGAGCTCGACTGGCCTACATTCCTCCTGCGGGAGGCCGACCACTATCCCCCGTACTACACCAAGAACGGGGTCGAGAAGAAATGACCTGCTTAGTCAGAAGCTATTTCGAGGTTTAGGCAACCCCTCACTCGGACAGCAGCGGTTGATGCAAACAATCGCCACTGAGGAAGATTACTGCCCATCGGCAGCACATGAAGAAGAGATGGAAGATAGAATGATGGTGTCGTCTGTCGACGACAATGGATACGATGACGGCTTTGAGATCGAAGCCGATGAAGCCTTCCCGAGCGGGAAGAAAGGAGAAGGGTTTCTGTGTTCGAGAGGCTGACCTTTCCGCAACAAGCCAGGCGGAGGGTCCATCGACAAAGAAGAAGGATGCAGGTTTTCACTTGCAACATGGCTGGTGTGTCCAGCCGATATGGGGAGCTTCCTGAAGACCCCAAGAACTGGCTCAATTGGCCGTACGGCCGGGGCCAACTACCCGCAGGACAGAAGCAGCAAGAGGGCTTCTGACGATGATGAAAGAGAAACAACCCCAGGTCTATTCCCGCTGGGATGATAAGGCCCCCGTCTTGACCGCTAATGTGGTGACGACGGAAGAAGAAGACGACGTCCTCCTCGACATCCTGCCTGAGGGTACGTCCGGGGAAACGACAGAGGGTATCCCCACCACTATAGATCCATCAGTTCTGATGCTGCTGCAGAAATATCAACGGGAGATAGATTCTCTGAAGAAACAGCTGATAGAAAAGACTGAGCATTCATCAGCTTCTAAACCACCCGAAGTCCAGGGTGAATCATCACGGGGAGCGGCTCGTCGAGACGACCCTCCACCGCTCTATACACTACCCCAGCCATCAGAGCCAAGCATGGCGACAGCGCAACAGCGGCCGCCACAGCCTCAGCCGCTGCTACCTCCGGTGCTCCCTCAGGTGCACCCGACACCCCCGCTGCTGCATCCTCCACAGGCGACCACCCTGGTCACCCCGTACCTGCAGCCAGCGCACTTCTATCCGGAGCCAGTCGACCCCACGGTCGTGAACCGGATGATGGTGGAAAGGATGATCGAGCTGAAGCTCGCAGAGAAAAGTGAAGGCGACTACGTCGCATTCGATGCCTATCGGGTCCCCTACCCGCAACACCATGCGGCTAAACGACTTCCCCCGGGAGTCAACAAGCCCCCTAAGTTTGACAAATTCAACGGGAAAGGGTCCCCTAAAGAACATATTGCTTACTATATGACCGTTATGGGTGATCTGGCCACCGACGAGTCATATCTGCTGAAATTCTTCGGGTCCTCGCTGACGGGGCTCGCATTTGAATGGTACTCCAGCCTCTCGGCCGGGTCAATTAATGACTGGTCGGATATGCAGAGGAAGTTCAGAGAAAGATTCCATGTCACAGAGAGGGAGGTCACGGTGGCCGAACTCTACTCAACAAGACAAAGGGCAGATGAGACAGCCCTTGACTATATCAAGAGGTGGAGGAACCTCGGAATGAGATGTAAGCGGCCCCCGCATCAGGAGGACGCTGTGCAAATATGCAAACAAAATCTCAGGAGGGAAATCCTGGAAAAATGATTGGAATGGAAATACGGTCGTTTGACCGGCTGAATAATGTGGTGGCCGAGGTAGAGGCCTTTCTAGCCAAGCCTGTCCCGGCATCAGCCGCCAACACAGTCCAGAAAGGCAAGACTGCGGAGCGGCGTCCCACACCTAAAGAAGCGAATGCGCTTGATATCAAGGCATTCGAGCAACAAAGGAGAAGGGCAAGAAAGCGGCTCCCCCGCAGCCTGCAAAAGCTCCAGATGATAAAGAAGGTCCTTCGCTGAGGGACAAAATGAAGAAAGCTTATTCCTTTCCAAAAGACAAGACCCGAGTCCTGTTCGACTGGGTAACAGAATACAGCATGGTCACTCTGCCCGAGCCAAGGAGGCCGGAGGACCTGAAAAGAAAAGACAGTCCGAGATTCTGCCCCTACCACCAGATGTTGGGACATCCAATCGAAGACTGCTATGTTTTCAAAGACGTCATCGAAGGGATGGTGAAAAAGAATGAGATAGAGCTGGGAGAGTACAAAGTAGACCCTCCTCAGCCACATGAAGCCCCTTTCAGGAGGGCAGCAATCAACATGATCTCCCTCTACCAGGCATTACCTGAGGAGATCTCTGAAGCAAGCACACGGAGCACCTACGAAATCCATTTCCTGGAGCCCGTGAAAGAACAACAGGGGTGGCAGCAAATCCCTGTGAAGCACAAGAAGAAGAGGGCACCCCGCCCAAAAGAGGGGGCACATATCCGTGGCATTACACCCCGGCCTGCTCCGCCAGTGGTAGCACCCGTATGGGTCACTCCACCTACAGCTGTCAGAATACATACACCTAACAGGAGGAGACAAACTCCGCTGCCAGTAATCAAGGAAACCAATCCTGGAGTCCTTCGACTGCAACACTTAATTGAAGGGCTAGATGAATATGTGCAGCCCGAACTGAAACCTCTGCTGGTACGGGACCACGTCCCATGGCAAGAGCTGGAGCAACTCTCACTCAAGCAAGGGGAGGAAGCTGAAGCAGCACCACCTCAAGAGAGCAACCTGTTCTGGGGCAAGCACCTGCAGAAACCAAAAAGAAGAAAAAGCAAAAGAAGAAGAAAAGAAAGGGCGCTGGGGCCCATAAAACACAGGTCGTCTCCTGCAATACCCTGTCAGCACTCTTCAACCTACCCGGAGAAGAGGAAGAAGAAGAAATTTGCTTCACACCCCATGCTGGGGAGGCAAGGCCGAGGCCGCAACTGCTGCACATGCCACTCGGTCAGGCCGAAAATGGGGGCGCCAGCCACCACCCAATCACAACATTATGTTCAGAGGGGAGCAACCCTACAAGACACCTCCGCCGGAAGTTAAGGGAGTCCAAATCCCTCCTCCGTCAGGCCTATACAACAAGAGTGGGGGCAAGGCAGTCCCTTCATTCCTTGAATTTATGAAGATGTCAAAAGGGAAGCAGCCCTGCCAAGATGCTAACCCTACACCCGGGGCCGTTCACCCGCAGCCAGCGCAATCTACTGAGGATGCGAATGCAGATGGAGCTTGCCCTACAGCAGCTAATAAAGAAGACCCGACAGTCGGTGCCAGCCAAGAGGGTGCCGAGTCCGAGGAAGATGAAGCAGGTCCGTCTGGACCCACAAATCAAAACCTCCCCAAGCCCAGATGGGCTGAAGAGATGAAGCTCTCCAATGTCCGGGCTGGGAGCCGAATAATGAAGTTGCTCAAGAAGCTCCCCGCTCGATTTACGATCTGGGAAATTCTCTCCTTGAGTGAAGAAACTCGACAGGCGATCATCACTGCTCTGCAGACGCCTGCTCATTTTGAAACCTGCATAGCTGAGGCTATACCAGAAGTCAGTATGACCTTCTCTCTAGAAGACATGCTACTACCTACTGCCAGCCACAACAGGCCGCTATATATGAAAGGGCACCTGAACGGAAGAGAACTGAACCGGATTCTGGTCGATCCTGGTGCAGCAGTCAACATCCTGCCATATAGAATATACGAGAGGTACCACTTTAATGTGCATCTCGAGAAAGTCGGGGATATGCGTATCGCTGGCTTCAACCAAAAATGTGAAGTATCTATGGGAGTGGCAGAGTTCACACTGACCCTGGCAGATTTCACTACAACGGTGCAGTTTCATGTCATTGACTCTCGCACCTCCTACAAAGCACTGCTCGGCCGCCCATGGCTGCATGAAAATATGGTGGTGCCCTCCACGCTCCACCAATGCATCAAATACAGCCTCCAGGGGAAGGAGGAGAGGATATTTGCTGATATCCACCCATTCGAGGTGTTTGAATGTCACTTGGCGGACGCCAACCTATATACGGGGTCTCCCCGGAAGGTTTCTGAAGCTGAAGCCCCACAGAAGCATCAAAAAATAGATCGGGTGACGGTTGGTATCCACCACCGCCACGCGGGTATGTCAAGCCAAAGGTGGTCTCCCACATCACAGCTCCTGGAAATGTTGGTAGGGTAACACCCCCAGCACTATACCCCAAAGCTAAGGAAGTGCAGGTCAACCGACAGCACGACCGCATCGGAGTCCCGGCCGGCCTCACCAAGCCAGTCCTCGGCCTCAATGATCCCACTGTCGAACCTTTCAAAGCTTGGGAGGTGACACAGGAAGTTGGGCCCAGCACCCTGTTCTATACAGCTGAGGAGCATCCCACTCGGGAAGACACAGATTGCAGCCCATCCGAGGTTATAAGCAACCCGTCGGTTCCTGTCCAAGGTCTGGCATTTACAACTGATCGGATGGCCATAATGTTTCAGAAGCAACACATTCCTCCCGATCAATCTCAAAAGCGCAAAGAAGCTTTCCAGAAGATGTGGCATCCTACAAATCTGGACAAAGAAATGAGACGCGTCTCTCAACACCCGGGGCTGGGCTTCACCCTGGAAGAGTACTATTACAGTGGGCGGTACGAGGTGGATACTATCTCCGCCTTCTATCCAACTGAAGATAGCCCTCTGGGGGCAACCTTTGATGAATATCCGGTGGAAGCCGAACATGCTGAATTGGCTCTATCCGGGAATCAACAAATAGAGACCTTGATCCCTTGCCGATGCTGGGAGCAGGTCCATCCTGAAGAAGCAGCCTTTCAAGCCGAATTTGATACAGCTAGCAGCAGCGAAGCCGAAGACATTCAAGAAGTAGGAGTCTCTCCCTCTACAGGGGTCCTACTAATGACAGCTTCAACACCCTTTCTGCCAATCAGGGAGGCCTTGGTCAACTCCAATCAAGGGGAGCCAGCTACCAGAGAAGAAAAAGCACTTCTGCGGAAGATACAACTATCCCAGAAGGTGAAACTTCCTCAACTTCTGCTGCAAAATCAGCATGCTGTCCGGGCCTGGCAGTGAACAGTCACCAGCCCGTCATGGCTGTAATCTCATCTGCAAACACCAAGGTTGCTCCTTCATCCTTGGAAGCTGCAACGGCAATGGATCTGCTAATAGAACAATCCACCCAGCCGCTAGCACAAGAGATCAAGAAACCTCAGGAAGCTCTGGCGGTGTCTGACGAGGAAGTCGAAGTACTCGACCCTCAAGATGGCATTCCAGACTTCGTTGACCTCCAACCGGCACCTCCGGAGATAGAAGACGGAGGACAAGCCACAGTCGATGAACTGATAGAAGTCAACCTGGGAAATGAGAAGGACCCTAGGCCTACCTTCCTCAGTGCCCAACTGTCCCCAGAAGAACGGGAGCTGTACATTCAACTACTGCTAGAATACCGGGATTGCTTCGCCTGGACTTATAAAGAGATGCCAGGTCTAAGCCCCGCTGTCTCACAACATGAGCTGGCAATCAACCCTGAAGCCGAGCCGGTGAAGCAACCACCGCGGCGCATGAGGCCAGAGCTCATCACCCAAATTTGTGCTGAAGTCGACAAGCTCATTGACGTGGGATTTGTTGAAGAAAACCAGTACACCACATGGCTGGCGAATATCGTCCCCGTGAAAAAGAAGAATGGACAGATCCGGATATGTGTCGACTTCCGAGATCTAAATAAAGCCTGCCCCAAAGATGACTTCCCGGTGCCAATAACCGAGGTCATGATTGATGCTACAACCGGCCATGAAGCCCTGTCATTCATGGATGGGTCTTCCGGCTACAATCAGATTTGGATTGCGGAGCATGACCGAGTCCATACTGCTTTCCGAACTCCTAAAGGCATTTATCATTACAAGAGAATGCCATTCGGACTAAAGAATGCTGGCGCAACCTATCAGCGCGCAATGACCAAAATTTTTGATGAACTGCTCTACCACAAGGTCGAGTGCTACATAGATGACCTGGTGGTCAAAACCAGAAGAAAAGAAGATCATCTGCAAGACCTCCGGATTGTTTTTCAGAGGCTGAGGCAGCATGAGCTAAAAATGAACCCTATGAAATGTGCGTTCGGAGTGTCGAGCGGAAAATTCTTGGGCTTCATCGTCCGATATCGGGGAATCGAGATAGACCCCGCAAAGATCAAGGCGATTCAGGGGTTACCTCCGCCAAGGAACATCTCCGAGCTGAGATCACTACAGGGCCGTTTGGCTTATATCCGGCGTTTCATTTCCAATTTGTCAGGGCAGTGCCAGCCTTTTCACAAGTTGATGATGAAAGATGTCCCCTTTTATTGGGATGAAGATTGCCAGGCAGCCTTCGATAAGCTAAAAGATTACCTGAAAACCCCTCCAATGTTGGGCGCACCGGTGAAAGGGCGACCATTGATACTGTATATAGCAGCTACACACAATTCTCTGGGGGCAATGCTGGCCCAGAATAATGAAGAAGGGAAAGAACAAGCCCTCTATTACCTCAGTCGGAGACTGGTCAGAACTGAAGAGAAATATACTTATATTGAGAAGATCTGTCTGGCGCTAGTCTTCGCAGTTAAAAAGCTCTGACACTATATGTTGTCGCATGAAATCAGCTTGGTATCCAAAGAGGATCCCCTGAAGTACATTATGTCTCAACCGGCCCTCAAAGGCCGCCTGGGCAAATGGGCGGTAATCCTTATGGAGTTTGATATCTCCTACGTGCCGCGCAAGGCCGTCAAGGGCCAAGCTATTGCAGACTTCTTCGCTGAGCACCCAGTGCCCGGGGATTGCCCGTTGGAGCCGGAGCTTCCTGAGGATGAAACTTTAGAAGCCGTACAAGTACGGCCCTCCTTATGGCAACTATACTTTGACGGCGCTTCAGAATTGACACCTCTGCCACCGGGCAGCCAGGGTCAGAGCAGGAGCAGGCATAGTCCTGAAATCCCCAGAAGGAGAAGTGGTGCATACATCCTGTTCCATAAACAAGCAATGCACAAACAATGAAGCAGAATATGAAGCCCTGATAATCGGGTTGCAGATTGCTCTGTCCATGGGAATTCAGATGCTGGAAGCATTCGGAGACTCCATGCTAGTTATAAAACAGCTGGAAGGAGAGTTCGAGGTGCGAAAGCAAGAGCTCCTCCCCTATCACAAGTTGGCAACTCGCCTGATGTCAAGATTTTACTTCATCAGCATCAAGCACATCAACCGAGGCCGGAATGCTCAGGCGGATGCCCTCGCTAAGCTGGCTAGTTCATTGGCAGTCCCACCAGACACAAGCCTGAATGTAACAGTGATCAACTGCCGACAGGTCCCCAACGTAACAGAGGTTCTGGCGACGAACAAGAGATGGAAGTAGCAGTCATCGAAGGGGTTCAGCAGCCCGATTGGCGAGAGCATCTCCTATGCTGGTTTCAACACCAGCAACTTCCAAAAGAAAAGGAACAGAGAATGAAGCTCCTGAGGATCAAGGATTCTTACGAGATGAGAAGCGGGACCTTGTTCCGAATTATGGCAGATGCCCGAAGGAAAGTCCTACTCCGTTGCTTGTCTTCAGCAGAAGCAGGACAGGTGATGCAGGAAGTCCATGCAGGATCAGCTGGAGCACACCAGGCTGGCCCGAAAATGAAAATTGAGATAAAGAAGTTGGGTTACTATTGGCCCACTATATTTGATGATTGCTGCAAGTTTGCCAAAGCTTGTCAGAAATGTCAAGAACATGCTAATGTGGCAAGGAGACCTCCGGTGCCACTGCATCCCACCCTGCCGAGCTGGCCATTTGCTCAGTGGGGCACGGACGTGGTAGGGCCACTGCCAGCATCTTCATCAGGGTGCAAATACATCTTAGCAGCTACAGACTACTTCTCCAGATGGGCAGAAGCAATAGCACTAAGAGATGTGACGGGAGAACTAGTTGCAAGATTCTTCCGGCAGAATGTAATATTTCGGATCGGGATCCCCAGCCGAATCATCTCTGACAATGGCAGCCATTTTAGAAATCAGAAGATTTATCGGCTGGCCGACAAATACAAAATTGACTGGAGGACATCGTCCCCCTACAACCCTCAAGCTAATGGACTAGCAGAAGCCTTTAACAAGACCTTGTGCACACTACTGGCAAAGACTGTCAAGTCTAATAAAAAGGATTGGGAAGAAAGGATGTACGAAGCACTTTGGGCTTATCATACTGTCTACAAGACCCCAACCGGGTGTTCACCTTTCTCCCTTATCTATGGGTCGGAAGCTGTAGTGCCGATTGAACTCGAAGTTCCTTCATTGCGAGTTGCCATCCAGCACGGATTAGTCAGTGGTGAGCAGACCAATGCAGAAAGAAGATTGGAAGAGCTCGCTGAGCTCGAAGGAAAACGCCTCCGGGCGCAGCAAAACATCCAGCTCTACCAAGCTCGCATGGCCCGTGCTTTTGACAAGCTAGTCAAGGGTCGAGAATTCAAGAAAGGAGACCTGGTAATGGTCAAAAGAAGAGAAGTGATGGCTTCTAACCCCAAGGGGAAGCTGGTCGAAAACTGGGTCGGACCGTATATCATCTGCCGAGTATATGAAGGGGGTGCCTACGTCCTTGTAGACCACAAAGGAGTCATCCAATTCTCTCCCCTCAACGGAAAACACATTAAGCTGTATTATGCAGCGCAGCCGACACACCCTGAGTGATCGGTCGGAACACACTTATCCTTGGTTAGCGGCATTCCGCCCTAATCGAGCTACTTTTCCTTGGTTAGCGGCATTCCGCCCTAATCGAGCTACTTTTCCTTGGTTAGTGGCATTCCGCCCTAATCGAGCTACTTTTCCTTGGTTAGCGGCATTCCGCCCTAATCGAGCTACTTTTCCTTGGTTAGCGGCATTCCACCCTAATCGAGCTACTTTTCCTTGGTTAGCGGCATTCCGCCCTAATCAAACTACTTTTCCTTGGCTAGTGGTATTCCGCCCTAATCAAGCTACTTTTCGTTGGCTAGCGGCATTCCGCCCTAATCAAGCTACTTCTCCTTGGTTAGTGGCATTCCGCCCTAATCAAGCTACTTTTCCTTGGTTAGCGACATTCCGCCCTAATCGAGCTACTTTTCCTTGGTTAGTGGCATTCCGCCCTAATCAAGCTACTTTTCCTTGGTTAGCGGCATTCCGCCCTAATCGAGCTACTTTCTCTTGGTTAGCGGCATCCCGCCCTAATCGAGCTACTTTTCCTTGGTTAGCAGGCATCCCGCCCTAATCAAGCTACTTTCCATGGTTAGCGGCATTCCGCCCTAATCGAGCTACTTTTCCTTGGTTAGCGGCATTCCGCCCTAATCGAACTACATTTCCTTGATTAGTGGCATTCCGCCCTAATCGAGCTATTTTCTTCCTTGGTTAGCGGCATTCCGCCCTAATGAGCTACTTTTCCTTGATTAGCGCATTTCGCCCTAATCGAGCTACTTTGCCTTGGTTAGTGCATTTCGCCCTAATCGAACTACTTATCCCTGGTTAGTGGTATTCCACCCTAATCAAGCTACCTCCCCTTTGGTAGCGGCATTCCGCTCTAACCAAGCTACCTTTGCCTCGGTCTAGTGGCATTCTGCCCTAACCGAGCCCACCCTATACCGGAATCAAAAAAGGAAAGAAAAGAAAATGGGGTTAATAAAAAAGAGATACCCCGCCGGACTTATTCTTATATCGGGACAAGTACAAAAATGGCGATAACCCAGCTGTGGCGAAAACCCGAAAGGGCGTCGCAGGCAAAATCGGGTACCCCGCCGCGTGAAAACCCGAAAGGGCGCGCGGGCAAAAGCAAGAGGGGGCTGGCTTCGGCGAAAACCCGAAAGGGCACTTGAGTCAGTAAAGTGGTAATTTCCAAATGCCTCTCCTATTCTCCACCCAATAAAACTCCGAAAGGGACAATTATCAAAGTCCCGCCGGAAATCCTTTAACACACTCTTTGCGACCCTCGTCGCCATCGGCAAGATCGGTCGATCTCTACCCTCAACTCGGACCTTACGTCCCTGTTGACAACCCCATCCTTGTTTCGGCAATAGCATATGCCGATGAACAAACCCTTTTCGACCCTCGTCATCCTCGATGAGATTGGCCGATCTCTACTCTCAACTTGGGCCTTACGTCCCTGTTAAACAATCCCGTCCTTGCTAATAAACCCACTTTCTATCCTCGTCATCGTCGGCGAGATCAGTTGATCTTTGCCCATGACACGGATCTTACATCCTCATTAATAGACCATGTCCTTTGCTGTGACGTCTAACCAGTGTCGACGAATCGAAACAGGATTCGATCCTTGTCATCATTGACAAGGCCAGTCAATATATTCGCGGTCCAGTTTGTCCGCATCCCGAATCAAAAAAAAAGAAGAAATAAAAGAAAGGGGGTTAAAAATAGAGATACCCCGCCAGACTTGCTCCTATGCCAGGACAAGTGCAAAAATGGCCGTAACCCAGCTGTGGCGAAAACCCGAAAGGGCGTCGCGGGCAAAATCGGGTACCCCGCCGCGTGAAAACCCGAAAGGGCACGCCGGCAAAAGCAAGAGGGGGCTGGCCTCGGTGAAAACCCGAAAGGGTGCTTAGGTCAGTAATGTGAATAAAAAATGAATGATGAATAGTGATGAACCATCCTCCGTCCTGAAGGCCATTTACGAGGTCGGGGCGAGGGTCTTCATCCGATATCCCACTTATACACGTCCAATGTCTACCTTTTCGACCCTTGTCACCATTGGCAAGATCGATCGCTACCTTATCCGGTTCTTGTCACCATCGGCAAGACCATCTACCTTTTCGACCCTTGTCACCATCGGCAAGATCGGTCGCTACCTTCCGGTTTTTGTCACCATCGACAATACCGTCTACCTTTTCAACCCTTGTCATCATCGGCAAGATCGGTCGCTACCCTTACTCGATTTTTGTCACCATCGGCAAGACCGTCTACCTTTTCGACCCTTGTCACCATCGGCAAGATCGATCGCTACCCTTACTCGGTTTTTGTCACCATCGGCAAGACTGTCTACCTTTTCGACCCTTGTCACCATCGGCAAGATCGGTCGCTTCCCTTACTCGGTTTTTATCACCATCGGCAAGACCGTCTACCTTTTCGACCCTTGTCATCATCGGCAAGATCGGTCGCTACCCTTACTCGGTTTTTGTCACCATCGGCAAGACCGTCTACCTTTTCGACCCTTGTCATCATCGGCAAGATCGGTCGCTACCCTTACTCGGTTTTTGTCACCATCGGCAAGACCGTCTACCTTTTCGACCCTTGTCATCATCGGCAAGATCGGTCGCTACCCTTACTCGGTTTTTGTCACCATCGGCAAGACCGTCTACCTTTTCGACCCTTGTCACCATCGGCAAGATCGGTCGCTACCCTTACCCAGTTTTTGTCACCATCGGCAAGACCGTCTACCTTTTCAACCCTTGTCACCATCGGCAAGATCGATCGCTACCCTATCCAGTTTTTGTCACCATCGGCAAGACC
Organism: Amorphophallus konjac; assembly: GCA_022559845.1. Classification (NCBI taxonomy): domain Eukaryota; kingdom Viridiplantae; phylum Streptophyta; class Magnoliopsida; order Alismatales; family Araceae; genus Amorphophallus; species Amorphophallus konjac. Next base: position 258,924,656 of record CM040122.1, on the reverse strand, counting down.
GTCTACCTTCTCGACCCTTGTCACCATCGGCAAGATCGGTCAACTACCCTCTAACTTGGGCCTCCCGCCCTCATTGACCAACAAAGCATAATTGCATCTACAGTGGATCCACGTCAATGGTTACCACACGCCTCTCATCACCAGCGGCAAGATTCGCTAGGTGCATCTGCCTACGCTACCTATGTCCCACATTGGCAAAGGCCCTGTTCCGGGAACGGCTACGTCGCGGTGGAGCGAACACCTCACCCCTTCCCTGAAGGCGTGAGCGCTCTCCTGCGCCATCGACAAGTATCCCCAGGATCGGGTGATCAGCCAGAAGAAAGAAAAGAAGGAAGGAAAAGAAGTCGTGATCGAGACGACAAAAAGAGATATTTTCATTTAATATGAATTGGCGGAACACATTTCTTTGGCCCGAGACATCCCCCGGGAGTACATAAGCTCCGAAGACAAAAAGGAGCAAGATTGGATAAAAAAAAGAGAGAAGGAATCAAGGTTACGGCAAAGGACGCCGGAAAATATCTGCCAACTCCAAGAGACCCAGTGAGGAGTGTCGGGTCAATTCTTGCAACCGTGCTTCAGTAGCTATTAGCTGCGATAACTTCTCGTCCAAAGAGGTAAGTTGTCCTTCGGCCAGATCAGCTTCCTCTCTTGACTGGGCTTCGAGGCGCTCGCCTTCCTGCAGTTCGGCTTCGACCTCGGCAAGTTCAGCGCGCAACTCTGCCTCCCGTGCCGTGAGAAGCAGCCGACGTTCTGAGATTCTCAGCTGTTCCATGGTCACCCTCAAAGAAGAAGCAACCGTGCGACAATCTACTCTCTCCAGCTTCACAGCCGTCAGCCGATCAGAAACCTCTCGGCTCAGGAACTCCCGCCTGTTGGCGTGCTTTAATAGCATTACAACCCGCGGAGTCCAATCATCCATGGGGCAGCCGAATGCTAATAACGACCGGGAGAGGTGGTCCACCAAGCTCCTCAGCTACACATAGGTCAGGTCCGGAGAAGCTAACATGGCTCGCTGGAGATTATCCAGAGACTGCCATACCATGTCACCAGAGAATTGTAGGCCTAATGGCGAAGTCTCGGGGAGCTGAAAGTCTACCCTGCTATCTATCTCGGCCCAAATGTCATCGGCCACCTCGAGGGACGTCGACGGCATAGTCTGCACGACGCCCACACCCGACCCGATTATTGCAGCGGTAGCAGCTAAAGGGGCCTCCATGGTGACAACTTCCTTGCCCGCCCTTTGGGGTGAGGCTACAGCAGCTGTATCGGCAACGGAAGGCGCTTGCTCCTCTTTAGTAGTCTTACCGGCCGCCAAAGGAGGAGAGCCCTCTACGACCGACAAGGTCTGAATGACATCGGCCTCATCTGTAATAATTTCTCCTGCTTCTATATCCGGAAGACCACTTGGCAACAGCAATGATTCTGCACCGGTCGCCAAGGTTTGTACCCTTGCAACCTCGGTTGGAGCACTAACTTCGACAGTCACGCCAGGCTCCTTTGAGACCGCTGCAGCAGCATAGGTCCGTGGAAGCCGCAGGGCAATGGGCCGTACAATAGGCGGGAAGGCTGACTGACCCACATCCGCGCCAGGAAGGGGTATGCGGATCATTATAGCTGGCGGTACCACCTCAGCCTGCATTCCATATATGTACATCAGCCAACTGCCTTGAAAATCAAAAGAAGTGCTGCAAGCGGGAATCAGAATGCCTCCTACCTCAACCGGCACTATATTCAGGCCTCCAAGAGTCGCCCCTGAAGATTCTAGCCCTTCTCCTGTAGTCGGGTAGGATGGCCCGTGCTCGGCTCCCAATAGCCTCGGAGGGCTAAACGTTGGCAGGTTGCTCTCATAAGCTGAAGAAGCCCCGGCGTCCTCAGCCTCAGTGTCCGCCATCGAGAACCCCTCGTCATCGCCGGAGCCGCCACCGTAATCAACCTGTTCAGAAGAGGATGACTCTTCTGCTTGTTCTCGAACCTCAAGTACCTGAGCGGGAACTAGGCTACTAGGAGGAGGTCCTCTATCCAGACCCTCCTCAGCGATCTCCGCCTCGGGAGCATCCGTTGGTGGAATATCTGAGGGCTGGTCCCTTGGAAGCCCTCGCTCTCCGATGACGACCCCTGCCGAGGCACCGACCTCAGGGAGCAGTGTGGGCCGAATGTCGACTGGAGTCAAAGGACAATAAATAGTCAGGACTTGACTGAAAACACAACATGCCACTGAGCTCTACGGACGAGCTGCAAATTACCTTCTATTTCTCGATGGGGTGTCGGTGAAGGCAAGTCACTCTCAACAGAGGTCAAGGGGGCTTCCTCCCCTCTCTCCTCAGCAGCAGCTCCGGATGCCGCCTCCAACCCAACAACGGAGGGGATAGTGCCGGCAGCTACTGAAAAGAAAGATGGTCAGCCCAGGCGGCCGAAACAAGCAAATAAGCCAATACAAAAACATGGAGTCACCTTCGCCCTCAGGCCTTTCCGTCCATGCGGCCTCGAATTCGGAGAATGATGGAACCCGAGGAGGTGGAGCGGCGGACTCCTCTTCAGTAGCCTTCCTCCGACGTGCCCGAGTAGCACAGGACTCTGCCCTCTTGGCTTTCTTAGCCCTACTGATGGCCTCCCTGACCTGGGACCTGGTCCGCTTCCGCGAGTCCCCAGGGGGTAATGTTGTCGTGGTGGGAGCCGGCTCTGGAATATTAAAATATGAAGGCTTATGCGCCTTAGATATCAACTTCCTACAGTGTCGGGTCGCTTCCATAGAAAGGCGAGCTGCAAAAACACATGAGTAAGAAGATGCACACTGACTATAGAAGAAGCAGCTTCAGGGCTGAAGAAGAAAACAAGCATTACCTGGCAGCCCCGTGTATCGAGGACTGAGTGGCCAGTAAAGCAATACTGGCACCTTGTCCCGGGAAGCCGCCTTACGGATCAGCCAATACACATCACCAATTGTTTCACTTTTCTCCGTCAGTTGGGCCAAATCTTCATGGCCACAGGAGGACAAGTGATGATATAAGTTCAAGTGGTCGAATCCCCAGCCGTCGATGTACTTGAAGGATATTAGAAGCTGATGGCTCCGAATGGCTTCTAACGGACTGGCAATTGAAAGCCCATGAGAATGAAGCAGGGCGAATATCCAGGGGGTGTTGGTATACAAGTCAGCCCGCCTGTCTTCCCTCCCGATGAAGGTCCGATAGAGATGAAAATGGTCGACTTCTGGGCGCCAGCTCGCCACACCAGGAAGAGGTTCTTCCACCGGAAGGGGGATTGTCTGGAGAGCAATCCGGTCACTGCTAACCCGGCACAGCCCCCAGAGAGTCTTAATATAATCATCCCTCTGGATCTCTTGCATCTTCGGGTCGGCTCGGGATGACTTGCCCTTCGCAGCTTTCCTGCCTTCTACATATGCCATCACCTCAGTGTTGGACCAAGATTTCAGCCTCTTCAAGTAGGCTGGATCAACATCCAGAATGGGCTCCCGCTGGGAGTCTAAGAAACGGCATTCGGCAGCATGCCAGCAGTCCTTCTGGAAGTTCCGATAAAAGCCCGTTCGTGCATTCCACCACTTGATTAAGTCTAGAGTCACTCGGGGCAGACGAGCCGGGGTTGGCACCCTGAATGATACATCCTCTCGACGATGGAAGTAGTCCCACCATCCACGGGCTTCATCAGTAGCCGTCTAACCAGCCCGGTGTCTATTCGGCAGATTGAATCGGGCTGAAGAAGAAGGAATTTGCTAGTCGTACCCAAAATTCCGGCTGAAACGAAAAGGATAATACGGCTCCAGCCACAGCAAGCCGCTTTTCCTGAAGACTAGAACACTGGGGCGAATAGACAACGCCCACTTAACCAGTTCCGGCTCCAAGATGGGCCTTGTGCTCTTCGACCCGGTCAGCTGATGAATAAATTCCTCTGTCTCAAATAATCGACATTGCCACATCCGGTTGACAAGAGGGCTAGAGCTGGCAGCCAAGCTCCAGAAATGCAGAACGCCAGGGGAATCTGTTGGAACTGTAGTCAATTTCCCCCGGATGGCGAAAAGCTGATCCGCCAGTGAGGACGGTTCGGCACTGGCAAATTCGATCATCCGCGGCAAAGGACGATCTGACTGCATTGACCGGGGAGCTGCTTCAGGAAAGAGGGTACAGACCCAGGCATTAAAAAAGTGGAGGGGACCAACTGTCCGTGAATTTCTGGGGATGCGCAACTTGTGCAAATCCCCCAATGTTTTATATATGAGGCATAAAGCCACAGGGCACAGGGACAGCTTCGTCCCCCAAGCCATCAAACAGGCAGGGTAAATCGCCTCCGGCCTGATCACCGTCTCGTCTCCTTGAGGAAGGGCGAATGAACAAAGCCAATATGTCAAGTACGCAGCACAGTGTGTAACTGCGTCAACTCCCGTGGGATTCGGGCCGGCCTGCCGCCCTCTCCCTGAGACAGCAGGATATGTTGCTTGGCGTCGAGCCCTCTTCTTCCGTGCCACCACTGTCGGAACCACTGTGGGGAAGTCCTCATAGTGCTGCCCCCCACCAAAGAAATATTGAAGCCACGTGCCCATCCGCACGCGTCTCTTCTCACCAGGTTTTCACGCTTCCCGCGAGTCAAGTGTCAGGCGCAGCAGGGTGCGGTACGCCTTCATCAGATAACGGTAGGCGAAGCCCATGAAGTATTTGCCTTCACCATCCGTCTGGTCCTTCAGCCAGTCTGGGAAGCAAACTTCTTCATACGGCTCTCCATCTATCGGCAGGCCGCTCAGTTGAGAAAGGCTCCATAGATCCAATGAAGTCTCACCTTCTGCAGTGTAGAAAGTATTGTACTCTGGGCAGAAGACTTCAATCATCCCGCAACATAGACCTCGGGAGATCGGGTATCTATATCGGGAAGCGTATACGCTCTGATAAACTCCGGCGTGCACCAGGATGGGGGCGTATTGTCGTAACACAAAGTCTGTAAATTCAACCGCTCCCAGTCTGAAGGCGTGAGCATCGGTGGCATTGAGATCTCCAAACCACCCCACTGAAATCTGATGTTTGAACCGGACCGCCAAGCAGTCCAAAAGAAAAGGCTCGTCCCGGTATCCCCAATGGAGCGGTGCGAGGAATAGACCATATACGGGCTTCTCCCTGTCAACGCGGTCGGTGGTTTCATTCCAGCGAGCTGGTGTATACTGCGGCGCTCTCGTCAGCATCCCGGCCTCGGGGGATAATTCCTGCACTCCGAGCACGGCCCCCCATTTCCTGGGCTCCCCGGGGATGTACATGGGTATACCATAGGTGACTGACTCAGGCAGGCTGTCTCGCTCCGCCAATAGCACTCCTTCAGCTCTGCGGACCAGAATGAAATCACGCTTCCCGCCAAGGTTGAAGCGCTCAAGGAACGCCATCAGGTGCTTATCTTTGGGATGGTCCCGTCTGATGTCATCCCCTCGGTCATACCTGAAGTGGTTGCCGTCAAGAATCAATAAACGGCCGGTGTCGACGGTGTCAGTTTCTGAGTCCGAAGACTCAGCCACCAGGGCTACATGTCGAAGCCCCCGATCAAGGGAATGGACATTCCCCCATGTCACGGCGACCCGGGATGCAGAGGAAGAAGAGCCGGAGACCATGTTATCTGCAAAAAAGCACCCGGAAAAGAACAAACAAAAGTCAGAAATCAGTTGATCGAAACAATATTTCTGACAAAATTTCGACAACATCTCCTCAGCTCGAGGGTTTGCCAAAAAGAAAGCGGAAACCGTCCACAAAGGGAGCAGGCCCTAAAAGCAACCATAGCCATTAGGCCTAGGCCAAAGGGGACACCCGAGGGATCTAGCTCCGAGGACAAGTCCTACAAAGAGCCTCCCGGGGCCCGAAGAACGGGTTCAAAACCCAAAGCACAGCAACACTCAACTCACCCGCTCACAGGCAAAATCGCCCGAACCCAAGAGCCACTCGGCGCCGCGGGGAGAGGAGAAAGGGAGGAGAGAGAAGAGATTTTCACAAATGAGCTTCTGTGAAGAAAAAACGAAGAAGAAGCTAATATATAGGGGGGCTCCACCCTTGTTAAAAGGGCGCGCCTCGGGGCGCGCCGTTTTAAGCAATTTGCGCGCCATAAAGACGGCGCCGTTTTAACCTCCGAAGCTCAGGGCCGCGCCCGATTGGACGGCGCCGTTTTAACCTGAACAAATGCCACGCCATTTTAAATGGCGCCGTACAAGTCTCCTGCCTCACCGGATTAGCGTCCGAAGCTGGAATTAAGTGCCGTTCGAGCCTCCGTCACCGAACGAAGCTCATCCGTAGGCCTTGCTACATTCCTGCCTCACTTGCACCGCCTACGTCTGGGGGGCATTTGTTGGCACTCAAAATATAATCCTTCGGTGATCGAGCCGCAAAGACGAATGATACGGCCCACTGAAGCACAGAAGCCGATGAAGACCACCTTATCAAGGACCCTTCAAGCTGACGGGGCCCCAAGTAGCCTTGAAATGAGCACTGGGGATTTTACCTCAGGAGAGTCAAAACGAACCCACAACCAACCGGTAGCGCGATCAAGCCTGCCCAATGATTCGGCATCGACTCCGTCATGCCGCTACCCCACATCTGTCGCCCGACCAAGGACGACGGTCTACCTTATGACTCTCCTAAGGAGGAAGAATGTCTTCGGCCATCCGCAACAAGGGGCCGGAGGTTCTGTCAGCAGAAGGCCCCGATTACCCGACACGGGTTCGGCTTCTCGCCATAGTGGACCCGTTAGTGGCCGATTGATCACCGTTCAAGGTGGAATTGTCTAGGATGTAACGTCATCCTGCAAGGAAGCTTCGAGCACGAGTCCGTCTCAGCCAAAAGCACAAATCACAGTGCCGAAGGCTGTATCAGTAGGACACCCGTGTGCTCGGACCAGACACACACGAAGTCTTGATTAAGGCCGTTCGTCGTATCAAGAGCTTCGTCAAAACCCCGTCAAGGCCCTCCGATGGCCAGGGCGAGAGGAACAGTCAACGGGAGCTTCCGGAATCATCGCCGGGCCCACCGGACTTGATACGCCAAGTGAACAGGTTAAAATGGCGCCGTCAAACCGGCGTGCCAAGAACAATAGGGAATGTGTTCCCCGACGCCGTCGAACCGGCGCGCAAAAGCCAACCGGGGCTTCTTCCCGGCGCCATCAAATCCGGCACACCTCTTCCCGGGGCGCCGGATTAACAAAAGCTATATATATACAGCCTGCCTTCGGCCGAAAAAAAAGGAGATCTGATCCAGAAAGGGAGAAGGCAATAGAAGAGAGGCAGAGAGGAAGGGGCAGAATCGAAAGAAAAAAAAGAGAATTAGAAAGAGAGGAGAGGGGTCCAGAGAGAGGGATCGGGGGGTTTTCTTCTGTCGACAGAAACCTCAGTCTGAGCCTCTCGACGGCCGGCACCCTGCTCCACCCGAGCTTCCCGGAGTCGAAGAAGGAGATCATCCGTTTCTCATTTACTTAGGTGGGTTCCCCGTGTTTTCTCTCGGCGGATTCCCCCTTTTTGTTCTATCTTCAGTTCTCTCTAAACAATGTAAGTGAGTGAGGGGAGGGACGATGATATGAGCCTGACCTCCCCTCCTTCACCAACATCTCTATTCCTCCTCTCTGTTTGTACCGAGTCCCTTATATTAATGAAAACGGCGATTGGGCGACAACGCCGGCGCCGAAACGATGCTCTGTGCACTTCCTTGCCCTGTTGTTTATATCATGAATGAATGTTGCTTTCCTTTTCCTATGGATCTTTTTTTTTTTTTGTTGTTTCCTCTTCTTCCCTGTAGCCGGTGAAGCTGCGTCCGACAATGATGCCAGCGCCGTGGAGGATGAACGCAAAGCATTGTGCATTCCTTTGGCCGAATGACCTTACTTCTGTTCCGTCTTCCCGACGCTTTATGCCCTGCTATGGCAAGGGCTACATCGATTCCCCTCCCCGGGGGTGTTTTTCTCTTCTGATCGAATGCTAGGAATTTTCACCGATGAGGTGGGTCAATACGTGGGTTCCTTCAACCTATCTGGGCCGCCCTCGTAATACCCTTTCTGTTCCCGACCATGAACAGAGGGAAATAAGGGCGTCCCCACATTCCCATTATTATTTTCTGAACATTCCTTGATGAATATTTCTTTGATTTGTGAACGTGCACATGCATGAACATATGTATATCTACAGGCATTAGTTTTGGCCTGCTGGTTATGCGAATGATCTCACTGCTCCGTTCTACTGTTTCATTAGTGTGGATCGGTAACCCGGGGAGGGGGAACATCCCCCACTGTTCCGTTGTGATAACACTCTGTCCACCGGGGACCGTCCAGTAGTGACGAATCTCCTATGGATTAATGAGTGAATAGTAAACGGGTTAATCCCGACATCTCAAATCCACAGTCCCTAATGGACTTTGTGGTGGCCGTGAGATGCGTGTGCCCCTCGTAGGCTGGCCCTCGGGATTTCCTTCTCTAATCGGTCGCCCCGATTCGAGTGTTGTGGGGACTCGGGTCGCGTGCCCCTCGTAGGCTAGCCCTCAGGGTTTTCGCTCCCATATCGAGTCGCCTCACTCACTCACTGTTACCCACGGACTCGGTACCCCTAGCAGGCTAGCCCTCGGGGTCTTCCTATCCGTTTGGGTCTGCCGGCCGCCGTTGCGCCACCTGGCTTTTAGGGGTTTACTCCGCCACATGAGTATTCCCCGCGTCTCCCCGATAATCCTTTGGGATGGGGAGATGCTGTCGAAATTCCGGCTCGAACGAGTTTAAACTCGAAACAATCGCCGCGCTCGAGTCCGGACCTCGCGCGAGCCCGTGATTTGACCTTTGGATGACTTGGGACCAATCCGATGAATAATCAACTCAATGAATTCTCAAAATCCTCCAAAACCCCTTTTTTATGTATATATATATATCTCCATGAATAAACTAACGAAGCTCCTGTTTCCACGAAATCGGGTTAAATCGGCGCGTTCGTGCGCGATAACACCTTAAAACGGCGCGCCCTTCCCGGCGTGCCCTTCCCGGCGCGCCCCAGCCAGCCGCGCCGTTTTAACAGGGGTTTTCCCCTTTACCTACGGTTCTGGCGCCATTTTAAGCCTTTTACCTACGTTTCAGGGCGCCGTTTCAAGCGCTTTAGCACCTTTCTTCGCATGCACTGCACCGGTTTCGTTCCAAATCGTGTCGTCGCGTCATTCCAACCCTTTTCCCACTCATGGGATGATTTCCTATGCTAATCATAGAGGGACACAAGCTCCTTGACCAAATAAACTAGATAAATTAGCATGTTCAAGCTCGAATTGATATGCCTCGAATCTTGTCGTCATGCCTTAGCCCAAGCTTTCATATCGCATTAATGCATGCCTAAATAGGTGCATCCTTGGTATATTAAATAACATTGCCAGAAGGTCAGGTTACACCTGATTGGGGGCTTTGTTACGCGTGAAGGTGGCCTTCGAGCCTAAGTCCTCCGCCATGTACCAGGGTCCACCCTAATAAATCGTGTGTAGTCAATCGTAGCATCTTGCACGATCACTCATATGCTCTGTATCCTTTATTCTGGTTTTGACAGCCTGATATCTCGGCAATTAATCAAAGGTGTTCCCTCCTCGTGGGGGATGTAATTAACGCCATAACCTTTACGGTATGGCGGACTGTTAGTCCCGACCGAACCTCACATTCACCCGACATGGGTCAGAATGAGCGCACAATAAAATCGTCACTCATGTGACTGGCACGCCCGCGTCATCAAGCAGTCAGTTGATTACCAATTAGTCAAATGGCTGATCGATACGCGAACGAAGAGAGAAAAAAAGGTCGCAAACACTCTCTCCATCTTCGGTCTGCAGATAGAGCTTGAGCGGTCGCAGCACCTGTGAACAGACAGAGGAAGCAGAAGAAGCAGGAATTCGATGAATGTGCTTTGATCATAAGGAAGTTTCTTCCTTTTTATAGAAGTTTGGAGAGTTTAATGCCCGTTCGGAGTTGCAGGTTGATTACAATTAGGATTGGGCTTAGCTTTCGAGTTGGAGACGGAAGCGCGTTGTTAATTAACGTCCTCTCTTGGGGCGTCAATTGTTGAATTGACGACTTGACCGAGGTCGTGTTTTATTTCGCGTCTCCAGGAGGGTCGTCTTCTTCTTGAACTCTCGGTGCATTTAACGCCTTGATGAAGGGCGTTTTTCATATTTTGACGCCTTGATGTCCGTCGTCTTTCATATTTTGACGCCATGAACTCCAGTCATTATTTTGTTGACTTGCATATTTGATTCTCCATATGCTTTGATGAACTTAAGTGCTATTCTTTAGTTGGAGTTATTTATGATTATGCACTTATGATCATTTTTTGTGGATGATCATTTTATTATGGGGGCTAATGAATTTTCAAGTGTAGAAGATTGCAGGTTCGAGAAGCGTGGGTCATGTGTCGGAGTATCATCACTCTGTTTTTGTATTTCTTTCCTGTAAGCATTGTTACTATATAGTATTCTACGCTATTATAGCATGTCAAGGACCTTGTGGTTCTGATGAACCTGGAATTTGAGTTCCCCTTCATCAAAAACGGTGATAATTCCAGGAGAGTCTTGATCACACGGATAGGCCGTTGAGTCATTAAAGGTCTGGGACGATGGTTCCACTTTCTGGGTTGATGCGCGGACAAACGGGCTTCGGATTAGTGTCAGCTCAGAGATCTGGATTCTTGACCAAATCTAGATGGCTTAGCAATATTATCCTTGATTATTTTCTATTTTTAGTTTGTTTTATCTTTTTCTTTTAGCCCAGCATGCATCATGTAGGACTTTGAGCTTCATGCTGAAAATCTTCATATTATGGTAATAATGAAGATCACTCGCTCTTGATTGAGTTAACATGAGAAATTTCACTCTAAATTGAGTACTTTATTCTTTTTGAAGCCGCTCAGGATAGTTCCTTGAAACTGTTCCTTTGCTGGATCTTCATCTCAATTCCCTTTATTTTTTCTGCAAATCCACCTTGGTTGTAGCACGTCCACATTGGCTGGTAACCGCTCTCCAATGGTGTCTCCTTGTCGTGCCCACGCGCACATCTTATTTGCTTAGTTTAGTCTCCTTTATCCAGCAAATCGATGCTTCCTTGGAATCACTCGGAGTTTGTTTCACTTTGAATCTTGGAAAGATTTCCAATGCTTAGTGTCTGAGGCGTGTCACATCAGACCTTGGCATCTACTTATCAGTTCGTTCCACTTCATTTCGTCTCACTCCCTTGCAAAGCAGACGCCAAGGCGGGGCAGCTGTAGACACGCCAAAATTGACGCTTTGTTGATCAAATCTCATGTCACCATGTTAACGCCCCAAAGTGAACTTCAATATTTCTATAATATAAAGTTTTTCTATTTTTGTGTGTTTTAGTGATTAATTCTTGCATTTTTGGAATTCACGACTTGAAGAGGGGTGTGTTTTAAATAGTGACCTAATCTGGGGCGTGTTCTTAAGAAAGGACGACCACAGGGAAGGGCGCCAATTCCTGGTATTTTACGAGTATCGCTCAAATTGGAAAATCAATGATTAACGTCTTTCCATAAGGCGTGTTTTTGTTTAACGCCTTTGCTTCAGGCGTCTCTTTACAATTTTTTCAAATTAAGAAGGCTTTTATTACCAAAATTGAATCCAGAAAGTGACGCCGTGATCCCGATCGTGTTTTGAATTAACGCCCTGGAGCAGGTCGTCAATTCTGAATTGACGCCCTTTGGTAGGTCGTGTCTCACCCTTTCGTGTCATGCTTAAACTCGCCTTTCCTGAAGAGTTCCCTGCCTTTCTTGATCACCTTGCTCGATCTGGGAACTAGAGTCCTTGCCATTGATGACCACTGCCTATTCTTATCTTCCCAAATCTGTGTTTATCTTGATCGAAACCCTATAAAAGAGTCGCCTGGTCGATCTCACGCGGGGTTAGAGATACATACATATACACACAGATACACACACACAGAGGTTAACGGGTGCTGGCGATTGAGATTAAGAGCTATTGATTTCTCTTTTGCTTCCTCCTGCTGCCACATCTGAAGCAAAGTGTTTTCCCTTTACTGTTTACAGGAACAGCATGGATCTTTTCTTCTCTTCATTGTTGTTTGTCATCATCATCTCATCATCGATCACCATATTCTCTTCCTTGCATTAGTTTTCATTGCATCTCTTCTCCTCTCCCTAATTCTCTAGGGGTTTTAAAAACAAACAAAAGGTGCACACTTTATGCTCTTCTTTCATCACCATCTTTCATCTTTGGATTGATACTACACTCACGTTTGGCTGATCTCTTTTTCCTTTTACTTGTTTGTTCTTTGTTCAAAGGTAATCAAAGAGGAAAAACCCCCTTCATCGGCCGGCCGATAGAAGGTGGAGGAAGAAACCCACATCCATCCCGCATCTTATTATCACCAGGTATTCGCGATCATCTTTTCTTCTTATTGAGATAACCCCTCTGGCGATCACTCTCCTTAGTAGCACCACGTGCTCTTTTACTCCCTTTTTCATTATTCTCCTTATGCTTATATATATTTTTTTCTTAAAAGTGGATTATTTTCCATGATTCACAAAGCTCTATAGGATTTTATATCTCTATGAACCAGGCATGCTTTAAGTATTAACAATTTAAACAATTTTCTAACTTGTATCGGGAAGTGTATAAACATGAATGGAATTTTCAAGTAATTGAGATAATATGATATCAAGATGAATTTTCAAGTAATGACTTGAACAAGTAAAGAAGTTCATATAATTGGCCATTTTTACGCAAGTCAAGTAATTCATGTAATTTTCAAGTAAACAAGTAACAAGTAAACAAGTACGAATAGTGGAATGCCGTATCAAGTAAATCTATCATGCACTTCGGTGCAATGCCACACCGTTGGTCAATCAACTCTCATGGGCACAAGTACTTTCGGGCGCTCCCCCCAGGACCAGACCGGGCCCCATTAATGTCAGGCATTGAGTCATATGGATCCGAAGATCCCAAGTACGTTTAGACATCCACTTTAATGTATATGGCCAATAATTTTCAAGAAAATGCTGTTTGTAATAAGCACAGATTTGACAAAATTTCAGAAGTTGCAAGAAAAGTAATTAACAACTTAAGGCATCATGTTTAACGACATTAAATCGTGGAGTTCAAAAATGAAAGGTAAGTAGGAAGAAGATTTAAGATGGTAATTTTGTTAGAGTCATTTTAAATGTCTAACCTTAAATCTCAGAATCATAAAACATCAATTTTTAATAAAGAACAATTTTTAGTAAGGAATATATATACTTATGAATAAAAATTATGAGTTTAGACATTATCCTTTAATAATACATTAATAACCCATATAATAAGAAAATAAAATTTTCATGCTGAAAGTAGTTTTTACACATCAATATGATAGAAAATAGTTTTCTACATTCTGAAATAATTTTCAAACATTAATATGGTATCGAATAGAATAGTTATAGGCTGAAAAGATGTTTCTGTCTGTGAACGCGCTATAGCTCAGGGTCGCGTTCATTACAGTGTATAAAAATACAGTATATATATATTTAAAATAACATATTTTGATGATCAAAATTTTTTGGGAAAAATTTATGAACGCGCTATAGGTAACTAGCGCGTTCTTCATGAACGCACTATAGGAGACTAGCGCGTTCAAGAACAGATGTATACATTGGAAATTTTTGAAAACATAATTGAAATATATAGATTTTGTATAAACCATAATAGATATAGACTCCTAATACATACATAAACACTTTAGGTATTATATATATTTTTTAGAAATATTATACTTTTGACCCTTGGTCATCCGAGTTTAAAAGTATGAACGCGCTATACCTGACTAGCGCGTTCTTGAAGAACATGCTATACCAGACTAGCACGTTCATGAAGAACGTGCTATACCAGGCTAGCGTGTTCATGAAGAGGTAAATACTTTATATTATTTTGAAAACTAGATAAAAAGATGAGATTCCAAGGAATCATACTATATATATATATATCATCTTATATATATATATATACATGCCTTATATATATTTATAAACATAGTAGAAGTATTATTTTTTGATCCCTGATCATCCAGAGTCAAAGGTATGAACGTGCTATAAGAGGCTAGCACATTCATGATGAACGTGCTATAGGAGACTAGCGCGTTCATGAACTGGTATAGATTTCATATTATTTTGAAAACTATGTAACAATATGGGGTTCCAATGAATTATACTATATATATAACATCTTATATATATATAAAAACCTTATATACATTTATAAACATACCAGAAGTATTGTATTTTGATCCCTGATCATCCGGGGTCAAAGGTATGAACGTGCTAGTCGAGACTAGCGCGTTCATGATGAACGCGCTAGGGTCATATAGCGCGATCATGAAAGTGTATTATATTATTAAATGTTTAAATTTGAACATTTGCAGAAAGAGACGGGGTGTATATGAACGCGCTATATCGGGCTGGCGCGTTAAGAACGCGCTCCTGAAGAGCAGCGCCTTAAGATTCCGAAAACGGAACTGAAATACCCCTTGGTAAAATGATCATAACTTATTAATTTCTTGATGGAATTTAACAAATGAGCTATCAATGGAAAGAGGGAAAAAAAATGAACAAGATAGCATGCATTGATTAGAGTTTAGCCTGAGAGACACCTATCTTTTGTCGGATCTAAAGAATATCCCCAAATATAATGAAAACCCTTTGATCTTCCAAATCCTTCTTCAAATCTCCACAAATCTTTGCAACAGTATAGACTTAACCTCCATGGATGGTTTAAGGGTCGAATGGGGTTCTATTTATAGCCAAAACTTGGCCAAATGTGTCAAGATTCCTTGCCTAATTTTACCTAACCCATTAACTCCGAATTAGAAGAAAAATACAATTTCTCCTCTTAATCTAAACCATCTTAGGTGTGAAAATAATGTAATTTCGGCTGGTCCAAGGTGGGATGTTAGGTAAGGGTTGATTCTTGAGTCAATAGTCTAGAAATGGGGTTATTTTAATGCCTTAAATATCATATTAAACACATGTTACGAATTTAACCTTTATTGAAATGGGGTTAATTTAACCTTTATTGAATCCTTTAACCATTAATTCAGCCCATTATGGATTATCCAATGGGCCAATTGTAATCCTAATCCATTACATGGACTTTTATTGGGCTTACTATGATTTATCTAAGGTTTAAAGCATTTAATATCTATTTACTTCTAGTTAATTCAAGTAAATTCAATAAACTAGCTTATTTCATATAGTAAAAATGTAAATTGATTATTTCATGAAAATTTTAATTACATAATGAAATTGAAATTTTAATTTCTCATTTTTAATTATCGGGTTTCTACATCCTCCCCCACTTAAAAGAATTTGGTCCTCCAAATTCACGTTATATATATTTAAAATTCAAAGATTCGAGTAGAAAAGTTGAATTTCTAACCTGAGATTAAATCCGGGTATTTCTTCTTGATGGATTCTTCCAATTCCCAGGTTGCTTCCTCGAATCCACGCTTGCTCCATTGGACCTTCACCATCGGTATGGCCCGATTTCTCAGTTGATGTAATTTTCGATCCAATATCTTGATCGGTCTTTCTTCATATGATAAGTCCTTTTGGAGTTTCAATTCTTCAAATCGAATCACATGTGAAGGATCATAGACGTATTTCCTTAGCATGGATACATGGAATACGTCGTGTACACCGGCCAGTTGAGGAGGTAAGGCCAGCTTGTATGCTACCTCGCCAATTCTCTCCAGAATCTTGAAAGGGCCGATAAATCTCGGACTTAGCTTTCCTTTGATGCCAAATCTTCTAATTCCACGGGTGGGTGAGATCTTTAAGAAGACATGCTCCCCCACTTGGAATTCAAGGTCTCTCCTCCGATTGTCGGCGTAGCTCTTTTGCCTTGATTGGGGGACTTTTTACCTTTCTTGTATTAACTGGATTTTGTCGGTTGTGTCTTGTACAATGTCGGGACCAAGCAATCCCTTGTTACCAACCTCACTCCAGCATAGAGGCGATCTACAACTTCGGCCATAAAGTGCTTCGAACGGTGCCATTTGAATACTCGACTGATAGCTATTGTTATAAGCGAACTCAGTCAGCGGTAAGTGTTCATGCCAACTACCACCGAAGTCAATCATGCAGGCTCTCAACATATCTTCAATAATTTGATTCGTCCTCTCGGTTTGTCCATCCGTCTGAGGGTGAAAAGCCGTACTAAACCTTAGTCTAGTACCCATAGACGATTGTAAACCCTTCCAGAAATGAGAGGTGAATCTCGGATCTCGGTTCGAAATAATAGAGCTTGGAATACCGTGCAGCCTTACGATCTCCTTGATATATAAGGCGGCTAGAACATCTATGGTCCATTTAATCTTGATAGGTAAGAAGTGAGCAGACTTGGTTAACCGGTCCACAATTACCCATATAGAATCGAAACCACTTCGGGTCTTCGGTAATCCAACAATGAAGTCCATACCGATACTATCCCATTTCCATTCTGGTATTTCGAGAGGCTTGAGTTTACCAGCCGGTTTGAGGTGCTCGGCTTTAACTTGTTGACATACCAAGCATCGACTTACGAACTCGGCTACCTCTCTCTTCATATTCGGCCACAAGAATGTTCTCTTGAGGTCTTGGTACATTTTTGTAGCACCGGGGTGAATAGTGTACCTTGACCGATGTGCTTCATCTAGGATTTTACCCTTGATAGTAGAACAATCGAGTATACAAGTTCTTCCTTTGAATAATAGCCTTCCATCATTAGCTAAAAGGAAATCCGGTCGTTGATCTAATTTGTCTTTAATTTCCACGATCAACGGATCATCAACTTGCCGTTCCTTGATTTCCAAGAGTAACTCGGGTTGGAGTCGAATATTTGCAATAAAGACTCCGTCTTCCTTCTCCTCCATATTGAGGTTTAAGTTGGCCATTTCTTCAAGTAGATGCCATTCTTTAACCATCATGCTTGATAATAAAGCCATCGGCTTCCTGCTAAGTGCATCAGCTACGGCATTGCCTTTTCCGGGATGATATTGTATAGAGTAATCAAAATCCTTTAAATATTCCAACCACTGTCTTTGTCTCATATTGAGCTCATTTTAAGAGAATAAATATTTGAGACTCTTGTGATCAGAATACACCGTAAAGGCTTTACCATAGAGGTAATGTCGCCAGATCTTCAAACCAAAGACCACAGCTGCCAGTTCTAGGTCATGTACGGGATAATTTTCCTCGTGCTTCTTCAGTTGCCGTGAGGAATAAGCTATGACCTTACCATGTTGCATTAATACGCAACCTAGGCCAATTCTCGATGCATCAGCATATACTTCAAATCCTCCTCCTTCCGTAGGTAATGTGAGAATAGGAGTAGTCGTTAGACAATCCTTTAAAGTTTGAAAGTTTTTCTCACATTCCTCGGACAAGATAAAAGGATTCTGCTTCCTTGTCAATCTTGTTAAAGATACTGCGATCTTTGAGAAATCCTTGATAAATCTTCGATAATATCCAGCCAATCCCAAGAAGCTTCAGATTTCCATCACACTAGTAGGTCTTTTCCAGTTCTTTACAGCCTCGACCTTTGAAGGATCGACGACGATACCATTCCGGGAAATTATGTGACCAAGAAAAGAAACTTCCTCCAACCAGAAATCACACTTGCTTAATTTGGCATAAAGCTTGTGATCTCTTGATAATTGAAGGGCATTCTTGAGATGTTCTTCATGTTCTTCCTTGGACTTGGAGTAGATCAAAATGTCATCGATGAATACAACCACAAATTGATCGAGGTATGGCCTGAATACGTTGTTCATCAATTGCATAAATGCGGCAGGCGCATTTGTTAAGCCGAAAGGCATAACGGTGAACTCATAATGACCATACCGACTTCGGAATGCCGTCTTGTGAATATCACTTTCCTTGATCTTCAATTGATGATAACCAGATCGAAGGTCGATCTTTGAGAAATATCGAGCTCTGGAAATCTGGTCGAATAATTCATCAATCCTCGGTAAAGGATATTTGTTCTTGATGGTGAGTTGATTCAATTACCGATAATCAACACATAGTCTCATCGAACCATCTTTCTTTTTAACAAAGAGAACCGGGCCTCCCCAAGGTGAAGTACTTGGAGTTAGGGTGCTAGGCCCGGATACAGAGGGGGGGGGGGTGAATGTATCCTGCTACGAAATATGCCCAATTTAAAAACTAGGATGCTAAGCAAGTTCCGGAGTTAAGCTAATACAATTAGACAAAATAACAAGCAGGTGGAGCGAACCTATCCAAGCATCCAGCAGAAGCAAATCAAGCAATCTGATGAACCAGTTGAAAATCCTTTTAAACAAAAGAGTAAATATGTAACTGGCCCCCCAAACAATCAACTAGCGGAAGCAGCACAAATGAGAATAAGAAATCTCAAGACAATCTGTGAAGGGTGGTAGGAGATATGGAAGAACACACTACAAGCAAACCACTACTCAAAGATTTTAAGGTGGTTCGGTCCTCCAGACCTACATCCACCCCTCACTCCCAACCGGAGTGAGACTTCACTAGCAAACGCTAGAACCAAGCAGACTCAGTCTGCAAACAGTTGCTGCCACACAGCTTGACTAGGGGAACAGCCTCCCCTCTTCCTCCCAACCGGAGGGACACCCAAGTGACTCCCAGCCACTTGGAAACTAGAGGTCGCAGACCTCTCTTCCTCCAGACCAGGAGGGACACCTGGACTTGCAACCACAAGCCCAGAACCGGAGGACTAGCCTCCCTTCCTCTAACCAGAGGGAACCCACAAGTGACAACCTGTCACTTGCAACCCGGAGATCAGATCTCCCTTCTCCTGAACCAACAGGAGGAACCCGATCCCCAACAGGGCAATCGGAAGAACAAGATAACCAGATGAAAATGGAAAAATAAAAACACAAAATGAAAATAACTTCAGCAAACAGAAAGCTGAAAAACGAAATGCACAATGTGGCTCTCAACGGAGCTGACTGGCCTGGATCTGATCCACGGTCCAGTGAAGATAGATCTTCAAGCAGCTTCTTCCTTCTTCTCCACGAGCTCTCTCGCTCACTCTCTATCTCTCTTTCTTTCTCTTCTGCTCTCTTCTGCACTTCTTCTTCTTCACTCTTTCTTCTCTCTTCACACGAGCACTATCTCTCTTTTTTTTTCTTTTTCTGCTTTCACTCTCACTCTCTTCTCTGCTCTCTTCTTTTCTTTCTTTTCTTCTTTTTCTGGATCGAAGGGCTTTCTACTCTTCCGGCTTTCTGCTTCAATCTCACTTCTTCTGTGGAAGAAGGCTCATATATATAGCAGCAGCAGTAGCATCACCCCCGACGTGTGACCTCCACATTTCCAGCCCTAAGTATTCGGACCACGTGGCAGTCTCTCAGCCAGCTTCATTTCAGCCTCAGATCACGTGCTGCCCAGTCATTGGGGAATATTTCCTCGGACCACCTTCTTCTTCTCCTGCAAGGAATTAACACGATTAACACTCAGGGCCACAATAACTAAAACTGCATGAGGTATATGAAAGCAATACAAGATGCATTGTACTGAGAATGACACGAGATACACAAGATTACTTCAGTACGAAATAAATGGAGAATGACATGAGGTCAGATGAAAACAGCACGAGGTAAAAAAGAGAACAACACGAGATACACAATTAACACAACAACAAAGACGACACGAAGTCAGATGAAGACAGCATGAGGTGAGAAGAAGATAACACAAAGTGAAGCAATAGAAAGACACGCGATCAGAAGAGACCTGGACGAGGTTAGAACGAAACAACACGAACTAACAAACGGCAACAAAAGACGACACGAAGTGAAACAACACTTGAAAACATAGGAAAAACAACTCGAGCATAAAATAGCTCGAATGAACGACTCGAAGACGAGGCGACACGGGCTGACCACGACACGAAGACAAATAACAGAAACCGTCACGAGTTGAAGACAACACGAAGATGAAAACAGAAACCGACACGAGTTGAAAACAACACGAAGATGAAACACAAGAATTGACACGGAGTGTGGTCAAGGCGCGAAGGACATGAAGTCTAAAGAGAAAAATAGCACGAAGACAGAAGAGTGACACGGCTATCACGACACGTGATGAAGCAGTGACACTAGTAAAAAAAATGACTCGAGGAACAACAGTAAATGACACGAAGACACAAGAGCAAACATAGAGGACTGACTCGAGATGAGCAACTAAGTGCTAACGACACGAGGTTCATACAGAAGCAACTCGAAGTTCATCAGAACAATTCGATCTGCTTCAGAGGAATCAGCACGAAGTCAATCAGCACACAACTTAAAGTAACACGAGGTACGAAAGGACGACACGGCGTGTTGAAAACACAAACAGTACTAAAACTAAAACGACACGAGGTAAGAAAGAAATAACACGGACATAAACACAAGAATAACACGAAGTATGACAAAAACAGTACGGACATACAATGTACTATCTCATAGCAGATTTCCTGTTAATCAATATGCATCAGACGACTGTGTATGGACTTGAAGACCCTTAGCAAATGTATAGACTTCAAAGTAGAGACCGATGTGTAGACTTCACGTGAAAGCCCAATGTGCAGACTTGACGCTGTACAGACTTTCCAAAGAGAACGTAACACTGTACAGACTTGAACTGAAGACCAATGTATGGACTTCAAAACAGATGCTAACGCCAAGAGGAGTGTATAGACTTTCACGATGTATGGACTTGATGATCTTCAAAGCACAATGTCCAGACTTTGCCACTGTATGGACTTGAAGAAACAGTGCAACGTATGGACTTGATCTCAAGAAATGTAAACGATGTACACACTTAGCCAATGTGTAGACTTTACCTTAGATGCTAAATGAGATACTAAATGAGATGCTATATGTTGCTAAAGTCTGTATAGACTTAGCCTAAGACAATGTATGAACATATCAGCAGAGAAGCAATGCACAGAACAGAAATCAAGAACAGAAATCAAGCACAAGCCAATATATCACAGCATGACTCAAGCATACACATGCGTTCTTCATAATTCAGACATGGCACACTTATGCAATCTCCCACAGAAAAGGTCAGACATATTCAAGACAATGTGGTGACTCATTCATGTTGCTATCATTAAAACATCACATCATCAACAAAGCACAAGGGGCACAACAATCTCCCCCTTTTTGATGATGGCAACATAATGAGTCACACTGACTCATCAAACTATTCTCCCCCTTTGACATAATCAAAAAGAAGGGAAATGGTTTGATAGTCAAATGAAGCACAACAATGCAGAGAATGAGTCAAGGTTCTTTAAAATGAAGATCTCCCTTATGACCATGAAACAGTTCTCCCCCTATCAACATGCATGATTGACTACTCTCCCCTTAGATGAAAATAAACCATAACTCCCCCTGAGGCACCGGAATGGACTCTAGTTATCCAATAAATCAATTTGAAATCAGCCATTACAAAGAATCTGAATTCTGGTGAAGATACCACAGAATCAGAACTTATTGCAGAACAAGATGGAAGATTCCAACAGTGTAGAGAGAAATACATCTCAAGAATCAATCTGAAATCCACCATCATAAAGATTCTGAGGTTCAGAAGGCTGCAAGTGAACAAGGTAATAATGGGAGTGGCACCTCACATTTGTATGGTCAGAAAAATGCAGATGGAATCAGTCAACTGATAAGAAAGAAGTTGACTATACAGTTTTTGTTGATCATGCATAAATCTGATCATGAGGGATTTGAATGCAAGGTCACAAATGATATGAACATGATTCAGTATGACAAGGAATGCTCCCCCTGAATAGATGCCACTTGATATGCAAGTGATGCATGACATGGAAGCTCCCCCTCAATAAGTGGAATCTTATGAGATAGATGTGAAGGAGACCACAGGGGCAGACAAGGAGAAGTTCAGGTCAATGATCTAAGGAAAGTGAGCAGAAAGATTTTCAAGGAGATATCAATCTCATAAATCTAAAACATAATTTTTCAAGGTCTTCCATTATAGGGACTTATGAATGAGCCTTTTGAACAGCATGGTTTAAACATGATGTATGCAGAGTTTATCAATAAAATTCTGTATTGATATCTAAAACCATGTTTTCATAAAGATGAACCAAGCCCTCATATTTATCTTGATTAATCTCCCTTTCTCTTACACAATCAAATCTATTGACTTCTTTCAAAATTATATGCACCAGTATTGAAGTCAAGCAATTATGAAGTCATATGATTTTATCTAGGGTTGTAGCAATTTGATTTTAGCATCAATATTCAGATATTTCAATTTGTTCAATAATTTTCCATGCTACAAATTTTACGAGCACTCTAGTTCAGTTCACACCTTGTAACTAGAGGATATACCTTGATCAGAGGCCAATATCCCTAAGCACTTAGTGTGACTAACTGTCATGCTATATATGAACAGAGATAGCATTTACACATCATGACACACTCCAAATCATTTATTGATGAGTGAGTTGTATTTCTCAGTGTGCATGCCATTGCTCTGCCTGAATTTCAATGAATTCTTAATCAGAGTTAACTAAGGCACCTCATGACACAGTCCTTCAGACATGTGTTTCTCAGTGACCAATGTCATTGCTCTGACAGATATTACCCTTTAGACATTTCAGAAAAATTCATTTCCTTCAAATCAATAATAGTTTCATGTACTTAATCAGTTGAAGTCATGTATTCAAAAGTGCAGATTTTAGAAGATTTCAAGACACAGCATGAAACAGATGGTTAATGTTTATTAAACATACTTCAGATATTTTTAAGAGATTTTAAAGTCAAACCTTGAGTACATTAAACTTAAACCACCTGAGTTATTTCAGATATTCATAAAAACGTATAATAGAAGATTTCTAGTTCAAGATGTTTCAGATTTATGATCGAGATAGCCCATTGAAATCTTCATGAAGGACTGAAATAATTCTGATATCAAATGATACCAATTGTATACCAATTTTGAAGCTCAGTGTTTTCAAATTATGATCACGGTTTGGTCAAATAGAATCAATGAAAGGGATAAGCACACAAGGCAAGATGTCAGCAGGTCAGGCAAGTTCCAGGATGTTCAAAGTTAACATGCAATGAACTCTGACATAAATATATGCACATGACTACCTTCATGCAATGTATTGACTCCTCCTGACACTATGCATTCAATTACCCTTTTTGGTATTTTCAATGCAGTAAAGTGTAATGCAATTAACTACATGTATGCAAGGACTCAACACTGAATGCTATGCAACATAATGCAGTCCTACATGCATTGAACAACTTCATTGACAGTCATGCAAATGGTGTATGCAGACATTTGACACATGCATTGACTGTATACATTAAAGAACCGTTTAGCTTAGTGCAAAATGCAGTGCATCTAGCATCTTGTTCATTTAGTGCAAACAACAGCATGAGAAGAGCAACAAATATATTCAGAATTGAATTCAGTGAAGAGATCATCAAAATTCAGACAAGCAGATCAACATGAAATTCACATTTTTTCATACTCACAAATTCAGATAATGAATTTAAAATAGATTTCAGAACTGACCTGAATTGAGTCCTGGGGTTTTCTTTTTGAGTGCCTTGGTTAACCCCTTTTATTTCTCCTTCCAAGGCACACCTGCAGCAAGTCAATCAATTTGATCTTGCAGGAACCCAAGTTATCTTGGGTCCTGTATAAGACCTAACAGGTGTTCTAAATAATTTCTTAGCAGTATTATCATCATGATCTATCAGGTAACAGTTATCCATGAGATGACTAAATTTTCCACAATCTCTACATGATGTAGCAAACCTTGAATTCTTTTTGTGGACATTATTATCATCATGGAATCTATGTGAATTTGTATGAAAATTTTTGTTACTTGCATGAGGTTTTGATTTAGCATTGCCTGCCCACAAGCATTCAGAAGCTCGGTGGCCAAGTTTTTCACATTCAAAACATACAAGAATCTTTTCTGTAAAAATAGGTTCATTTCTGCCAAGAAAATTTCTATTTTCAGGGAATTTATCAAATTTGGAATTAAGATGTTTTCCCTGAGCATACCAGCAGTCCTTGACTGCATGCCCATACTTGCCACATTCAGAACACCTTAGGTGCTTACCTCTTGAACCATTATATCCCCATGAAGTCCTAAACCAACACTCAACAGCTTTATGACCACGTTTGTTACAGTTATAACAAATGATGTGTTGGTTTGAAGCATACATGTTTCTTTTGGGGTGATGATGAACAGAAGACCTGGCATGCATTTTATCATCTTGTTTCATGATGAAACAGGCATCCAGGAAATGACCATGCCTACCACAGTAATGACAAGATGTATCAGACTTCCTAGTAGCATGATTTCTACCAAATGAATTTCTCGAATGCAATGTTTCACTTGCATGCCCATCTTCAGTCAATAATCTACAATCATCCATTACATGGCCTACCTTGCCACAATAATGGCATGAAACACTCTTATCAGATGCATACGGATAATTAATTGAGCTATGAGTGGTATACATTGAGTCATCAGATGCAGTATGGGTAGCAGATTTAAAGACACAAGTAGGGACATGTTTATCCTTGTTTTTATTACCATTTTTGCTCTTTTGTTTACCCTTGTTCACAACTTTTATTTGTTCTTCATTTTTCTGGGCCTTGAATTGGAAAACAGATGATGTAGATGTTTTAGGAGGCCCAGAGCAGCTTGCAATGTCAGAGCTGCGAGCAAGAGTAGTGTACAACTTTTTCTTAACAGATTTTTCAATTTGGGATTTGCATCCTTGCTCTCCACTTGATTTAGTGGCGTTATCACACAAAGGAACATTCATTTTCTCTTTCCCCTTAATAGATTTAGACATGGAACGAACAAGTTTACTTATTTCAGATTGGAGAGAGCAAATTTTGAGTTCTGAATTAGTCATGTCTTCCTCACATGTGATAATTTGTCTCTGCATGACATCATTCAAATTTTTAACTATTTCTAGTTCCTGTTTCAGTTTCAATTCATTCTCAAATTGAATTTCCTTATCAGCAGATTTTCCTTTTTCAAATGACAACCATTTTTCAGAAAAGACAGTATTAAGAACCATTAGCCTTTTATTTTGATCTTTTAGATGAGAGTTTTCTTCAATCAACTTGTTTTCAAATTCTTCTTTCAATTTTAATTTAGTTTTTAGATTTTCATTTTCAGCCTTTAGACTTGTGATTTCAGCATTTTTCTCTTTTCTTAATTTTCTCTTTCCTGATTTGACTCTTTCATATTTATCTAGAAGATGCTCATGCATGGCAACTAACTCATCATGGCTAATATCCTCGGTCTCAGAGATTACCTGGGATGAGGACTCATCTGATTGATCACTCCTTCTTGCTATGAGACATTCTTCTTCCTGTTCCACGTGTGTTGTAGTCACTCTATCAAACATTTCCTTTGCAGTGCTACAATCTGAGAAGGAGGAAAAATCATCAGAACCGATTGCAGCCTTCATTAAATTTAGAGCTCTCACATTATCATCATTTTTCATCTTGTGAACATGAGTCCACTTGGACTTATCCTTAGGAAGTTCATGTGGACTGTGAGAGATAACCTTCCACAATTGTGGATTAATAGAGTTAACATGCTTGTCCATACGATATAGCCAGAATTTAATATTTGAACCACTGGATAGTGGAGGATGACCCATGACAGCACAACAGATTAATGCAACAGGAATATTGATGCACTAAAAATAAATTAGCACCGAAAACCAGAGATCGAATCTGCAGGTCGTTGGACCTTGTATGCAGTCACACGCTCTGATACCAACTGTTAGGGTGCTAGGCCCGGATACAGAGGGGGGGTGAATGTATCCTGCTACGAAATATGCCCAATTTAAAAACTAGGATGCTAAGCAAGTTCCGGAGTTAAGCTAATACGATTAGACAAAATAACAAGCAGGTGGAGCGAACCTATCCAAGCATCCAGCAGAAGCAAATCAAGCAATCTGATGAACCAGTTGAAAATCCTTTTAAACAAAAGAGCAAATATGTAACTGGCCCCCCAAACAATCAACTAGCGGAAGCAGCACAAATGAGAATAAGAAATCTCAAGACAATCTGTGAAGGGTGGTAGGAGATATGGAAGAACACACTACAAGCAAACCACTGCTCAAAGATTTTAAGGTGGTTCGGTCCTCCAGACCTACATCCACCCCTCACTCCCAACCGGAGTGAGGCTTCATTAGCAAACGCTAGAACCAAGCAGACTCAGTCTGCAAACAGTTGCTGCCACACAGCTTGACTAGGGGAACAGCCTCCCCTCTTCCTCCCAACCGGAGGGACACCCAAGTGACTCCCAGCCACTTGGAAACTAGAGGTCGCATACCTCTCTTCCTCCAGACCAGGAGGGACACCTGGACTTGCAACCACAAGCCCAGAACCGGAGGACTAACCTCCCTTCCTCTAACCAGAGGGAACTCACAAGTGACAACCTGTCACTTGCAACCCGGAGATCAGATCTCCTTTCTCCTAAACCAACAGGAGGAACCCGATCCCCAACAGGGCAATCGGAAGAACAAGATAACCAGATGAAAATAGAAAAATAAAAACACGAAATGAAAATAACTTCAGCAAACAGAAAGCTGAAAAATGAAATGCACAATGTGGCTCTCAACGGAGCTGACTGGCCTGGATCTGATCCACGGTCCAGTGAAGATAGATCTTCAAGTAGCTTCTTCCTTCTTCTCCACGAGCTCTCTCGCTCACTCTCTATCTCTCTTTCTTTCTCTTCTGCTCTCTTCTGCACTTCTTCTTCTTCACTCTTTCTTCTCTCTTCACACGAGCACTATCTCTCTTTTTTTTTCTTTTTCTGCTTTCACTCTCACTCTCTTCTCTGCTCTCTTCTTTTCTTTCTTTTCTTCTTTTTCTGGATCGAAGGGCTTTCTACTCTTCTGGCTTTCTGCTTCAATCTCACTTCTTCTGTGGAAGAAGGCTCATATATATAGCAGCAGCAGCATCATCACCCCCGACGTGTGACCTCCACATTTCCAGCCCTAAGTATTCGGACCACGTGACAGTCTCTCAGCCAGCTTCATTTCAGCCTCGGATCACGTGCTGCCCAGTCACTGGGGAATATTTCCTCAGACCACCTTCTTCTTCTCCTGCAAGGAATTAACACGATTAACACTCAGGGCCACAATAACTAAAACTGCATGAGGTATATGAAAGCAATACAAGATGCACTGTACTGAGAATGACACGAGATACACAAGATTACTTCAGTACGAAATAAATGGAGAATGACACGAGGTCAGATGAAAACAGCACGAGGTAAAAAAGAGAACAACACGAGATACACAATTAACACAACAACGAAGACGACACGAAGTCAGATGAAGACAGCATGAGGTGAGAAGAAGATAACACATAGTGAAGTAATAGAAAGACACGCGATCAGAAGAGACCTGGACTAGGTTAGAACGAAACAACACGAACTAACAAACGCCAACAAAAGACGACACGAAGTGAAACAACATTTGAAAACATAAGAAAAACAACTCGAGCACAAAATAGCTCGAATGAACGACTCGAAGACGAGGCGACACGGGTTGACCACGACACGAAGACAAATAACAGAAACCGTCACGAGTTGAAGACAACACGAAGATGAAAACAGAAACCGACACGAGTTGAAAACAACACGAAGACGAAACACAGGAATTGACACGGAGTGTGGTCAAGGCGAGAAGGACACGTAGTCTAAAGAGAAAAATAGCACGAAGACAGAAGAGTGACACGGCTATCACGACACGTGATGAAGTAGTGACACTAGTAAAAAAAATGACTCGAGGAACAACAGTAAATGACACGAAGACACAAGAGCAAACATAGAGGACTGACTCGAGATGAGCAACTAAGTGCTAACGACACGAGGTTCATACAGAAGCAACTCGAAGTTCATCAGAACAATTCGATCTGCTTCAGAGGAATCAGCACGAAGTCAATCAACACACAACTTAAAGTAACACGAGGTACGAAAGGACGACACGGCGTATTGAAAACATAAACAGTACTAAAACTAAAATGACACGAGGTAAGAAAGAAATAACACGGACATAAACACAAGAATAACACGAAGTATGACAGAAATAGTACGGACATACAATGTACTACCTCATAGCAGATTTCTTGTTAATCAATATGCATCAGACGATTGTGTATGGACTTGAAGACCCTTAGCCAATGTATAGACTTCAAAGTAGAGACCGATGTGTAGACTTCACGTGAAAGCCCAATGTGCAGACTTGACGCTGTACAGACTTCCAAAGAGAACGTAACGCTGTACAGACTTGAACTGAAGACCAATGTATGGACTTCAAAACAGATGCTAAGGCCAAGAGGAGTGTATAGACTTTCACGATGTATGGACTTGATGATCTTCAAAGCACAATGTCCAGACTTTGCCACTGTATGGACTTGAAGAAACAGTGCAACGTATAGACTTGATCTCAAGAAATGTAAGCGATGTACACACTTAGCCAATGTGTAGACTTTGCCTTAGATGCTAAATGAGATACTAAATGAGATGCTATATGTTGCTAAAGTCTGTATAGACTTAGCCTAAGATAATGTATGAACATATCAGCAGAGAAGCAATGCACAGAACAGAAATCAAGAACAGAAATCAAGCACAAGCCAATATATCACAGCATGACTCAAGCATACACATGCGTTCTTCACAATTCAGACATGGCACACTTATGCAATCTCCCACAGAAAAGGTCAGACATATTCAAGACAATGTGGTGACTCATTCATGTTGCTATCATTAAAACATCACATCATCAACAAAGCACAAGGGGCACAACACTTGGTCGGATAAACCCCTTCTCGAGTAATTCCAATAATTGATCCTTTAATTCTTTCATTTCTACGGCAGACATCCGATATGGAGCTTTAGAAATTGGTGTTGCTCCCAGAATTAAATCAATAGAGAAAACCACTTCTCTCTCGGGAGGAATACCAGGCAACTCATCTGGAAATACATCAGAATAATCCCGAATGATAGGAATGTCCTTTAGAACGGGTTCTGTGTGCTCGGTCATAGTGATAGAAACTAAGAAACCGACACAACCCTTCCTTAATAATTTCTCGACTTTGAGGGCCGAAATGAGGGATATGTGTCTAGAATGCCTGATGCCAGAAAATAGAAGGTCGGGGTAACCCATAAAAGTTACCATACCCAACTTACAATTGACACTAGCTCGATGTCCTTCCATCTCCATGCATACCAAATCAGCGGGTAAGTTATAACCACTAATTAGAATTTCACTATCAGGATAGAAGTGTTTAATCTCCGTTCTCGTTCCAATAGGGGTAGTAATAGTGAGTGTAGAATCTAATGAAACAGGCTTCATTGGTAAAAGACAAGCAAATCATCTAGATATAAATGAATGTGTAGCTCCAGTGTCAAATAAGACAGAGGCAGGCTTGACGTATATGAAAAGAGTACCTTCCACGATGCCTCCTTCCTCGGTAGGTTCTGTACCCATAAGGGCTTGAAGTCTTCCTGGCTTCTTGGCAATAATAGGAAGTTTTGCCGGTGATGGAGCTTGCTCGTTGAGAAGAGGGCAATTCAGGATCCTATGGTCCCGACTCCCGCATCGAAGACATGCACCGAGCTTTCTCCAACATTCCTCGGCTTTATGTCCGGGCTTCTCGGAGTATTTGCATAATTCCTTTGATGTTGCCGATATAGGGACAATTTGCTTGTCGAATATCCTCGGCTTCTTGTCCCCTTGAAAATTATGTCCACCTTTGTTAAAATTACGCCCGTCCTTGATGAAGTTACGCCCGTCATTGGGTCTTTTCTTCCCGAAGGAAGGTTTGAAACTTCCGGACCCAGTAACTTGCTCTCTCTTGGCTTCTCTTCCTCGGATGCGATCCGATAACTCCGTTGCATCTTCTAGGAGTTGTGCTCTCCGTACTGCATCAGAATAAATTTGGATATCCATCGGGGCGAGTTGAGTAATTTATTGCGGCTTAAGGCCATTAAGAAATCTCTGTGCCTTCATTTTATCAGTACCCACGAGATGTGGAGCGTACCGAGATAACCTCAAAAATTGTGCTTCATATTCCACAACTGATAAACCCAGTTTCTTTAAGGCGGCAAATTCAGCGGCCTTCCTTTCTTGTACTCGATCGGAGAAGTATTTGCTATTGAAGTGTTCCACAAACTCTTTCCATAGAATTTGGTCGTGCGGTAAAGTAGCTTCGACTGATTCCCACCAGGCACGTGCATCCCTTTCCAGTTGGAAAGTAGCAAGTAGGACCTTTTCCTCGTCAGCGCATTGCATGACTCGGAATATCCTCTCGATCTCCTTAATCCAGTGTTCGGCTTCATTCGGATTCGTAGATCCAGCGAACTTGGGAGGGTTCATGCTCTGGAAATTTCTATGCAAGTCTCCGGCTCCTCGATTTGCTCCTCCTTGAGCAACATGTTGGAGGGCTTGTGTTAAGCCT
The DNA here is from genome assembly GCA_022559845.1 of Amorphophallus konjac. Lineage (NCBI taxonomy): Eukaryota > Viridiplantae > Streptophyta > Magnoliopsida > Alismatales > Araceae > Amorphophallus > Amorphophallus konjac. Next base: position 258,894,163 of record CM040122.1, on the reverse strand, counting down.
TGAACCGTGTGCTGCATCTCGCGCCATTGAGCTCTCTTGGCGGCCATTTGCGAGAATTAGCCTGAAACCATAATTCCAAGGTTAATTATTTTTGTTTTGGTATTTATTTCCTGATAATTCCCTTTTTCTTAAAACTTAACCTGTGTTTCTACCCAAATCTTACCGGGAAAGTTCAAGATCTATCAAATTTCTAGATATTGATCTAGAACCTATGTTTGAGGGAAAACTATGTTTTAAGAATGAACCTATAATTGTGAAACCTAGGATTTTATGTAACATAGGCTCTGATACCACAAAGACTGTCACCCCCCGACGCGGAATATCGAGGGCGCGACGAGTCGTAAACAAGCGTGTCGATCAGAGCATGTACAATTTTATTTCTAAAGTCAGAAATGAACGGGAAAATAATACTTTTATTCAATCAAAATGAAGTATTACAACACTAATTCATAAGCCATAAAGGCAATTACAACTTCCAAATCCAAATTACAACATTCTTGTAAAATCACTAGTTGATCTACATAAACCTAGGTAAAAAGGAAGACACTCTTTCACTCTTGTCTATTCCCATGTTCAATGTCATTTCCTGCAACAATTAACCAAAACGTAGGGTGAGATAAAAAGCTCAGTAGGATTTTATATCTCTATGAACCACGTATGTTTTAAGTATTAACAATTTAAATAATTTTCTAACTTGTATCGGGAAGTGTATAAACATGAATGGAGTTTTCAAGTAATTGAGATAATATGATATCAAGATGAATTTTCAAGTAATGACTTGAACAAGTAAAGAAGTTCATATAATTGGCTATTTTCGCGCAAGTCAAGTAATTCATGTAATTTTCAAGTAAACAAGTACGAATAGTGGAATGTCGTATCAAGTAAATCTATCATGCACTTCGGTGCAATGCCACACTGTTGGTCAATCAACTCTCATGGGCACAAGTACTTTTGGGTGCTCCCCCTAGGACCAGACCGAGCCCCATTAATGCCAGGCATTGAGTCATATGGATCCGAAGATCCCAAGTACGTTTAGACATCCACTTTAATGTATATGGCCAATAATTTTCAAGAGAATACTGTTTGTAATAAGCACAGATTTGACAAAATTTTAGAAATTGCAAGAAAAGTAATTAACAATTTAAGACATCATGTTTAACGACATTAAGTCGTGGAGTTCAAAAATGAACGGTAAGTAGGAAGAAGATTTAAGATGCTAAATTTGTTAGAGTCATTTTAAATGTCTAAGCTTAAATCTCAGAATCATAAAACATCAATTTTTAATAAAGAACAATTTTTAGTAAGGAATATATATACTTATGAATAAAAATTATGAGTTTAGACATTATCCTTTAATAATACATTAATAACCCATATGATAAGAAAATAGAATTTTCATGCTGAAAGTAGTTTTTACACATCAATATGATAGAAAATTGCTTTCTACATTCTGAAATAATTTTCAAACATTAATATGGTATCGAATAGAATAGTTGTAGGCTGAAAAGATGTTTCTGTCTGTGAACGCGCTATAGCTCAGGGTTGCGTTCATTACATTGTATAAAAATACAGTATATATATTTAAAATAACATATTTTGATCATCAAATTTTTTCGGGAAAATTTTATGAACGCGCTATAGGTAACTAGCGCGTTCTTCATGAACGCGCTATAGGAGACTAGCGCGTTCAAGAACAGATGTATACATTGGAAATTTTTGAAAACTTAATTGAAATACATAGATTCTGTATAAACCATAATAGATATAGACTCCTAATACATATATAAACACTTTAGGTATTATATATATATTTTAGAAATATTATACTTTTGACCCTTGGTCATCCGAGTTTAAAAGTATGAACGCGCTATACCTGACTAGCGCGTTCATGAAGAACGTGCTATACTAGACTAGCGCGTTCATGAAGAACGTGCTATACCAGGCTAGCGCGTTCATGAAGAGGTAAATACTTTATATTATTTTGAAAACTAGATAAAAAGATGAGGTTCCAAAGAATCATACTATATATATATCATCTTATATATATATACATGCCTTATATATATTTATAAACATACTAGAAGTATTATTTTTTAATCTCTGATCATCCGGGGTCAAAGGTATGAACATGTTATAGGAGGCTAGCGCGTTCATGATGAACGTGCTATAGGAGACTAGCGCGTTCATGAACAGGTATAGATTTCATATTGTTTTGAAAACTATGTAACAATATGGGGTTCCAATGAATTATACTATATATATAACATCTTATATATATATAAAAACTTTATATACATTTATAAACATAACATAAGTGTTGTATTTTGATCCCTGATCATCCGGGGTCAAAGGTATGAACGTGCTAGTCGAACTAGCGCGTTCATGATGAACGCGCTAGGGTCATATAGCGCGATCATGAAAGTGTATTATATTATTAAATGTTAAAATTTGAACATTTGCAGAAAGAGATGGGGTGTATATGAACGCGCTATATCGGGCTGACGCGTTAAGAACACGCTCCTGAAGAGCAGCGCCTTAAGATTCCAAAAATGGAACTGAAATATCCCTTGGTAAAATGATCATAACTTATTAATTTCTTGATGGAATTTAACAAATGAGCTATCAATGGAAAGAGGGCAAAAAAATGAACAAGATAGCATGCATTGATTAGAGTTTAGCCTGAGAGATACCTACCTTTTGTCAGATTTAAAGAATATCCCCAAATATAAAGAAAACCCTTTGATCTTCCAAATCCTTCTTCAAATCTCCACGAATCTTTGCAATAGCATAAACTTAACTTCCAGGGATGGTTTAAGGGTCGAATGGGTTTCTATTTATAGCCAAAATTTGGCCAAATGTGTCAAGATTCTTTGCCTAATTTTACCTAACCCATTAACTCTGAATTAGAAGAAAAATACAATTTCTTCTCTTAATCTAAACCATCTTAGGTGTAAAAATAATGTAATTTTGGCTGGTCCAAGGTGGGATGTTAGGTAAGGGTTGATTCTTGAGTCAATCTTCTAGAAATGGGGTTATTTTAATCCCTTAAATATCATATTAAACACATGTTACGAATTTAAGGTTAATTTAACCTTTATTGAATCCTTTGACCATTAATTCAGCCCATTATGGATTATCCAATGGGCCAATTGTAATCTTAATCCATTACATAGACTTTTATTGGGCTTACTATGATTTATCTAAGGTTTAAAGCATTTAATATCTATTTACATCTAGTTAATTCAAGTAAATTAAATATACTAGCTTATTTCATATAGTAAAAATGTAATTTGATTACTTCATGAAAATTTTAATTACATAATGAAATTAAAATTTTTATTTCTCATTTTTAATTATCGGGTTTCTATATCCTCCCCCACTTAAAAGAATTTGGTCCTCCAAATTCACGTTATATATATTTAAAATTCAAAGATTCGAGTAGAAAAGTCGAATTTCTAACCTGAGATTAAATCCGGGTATTTCTTCTTGATGGATTCTTCCAATTCCCAGGTTGCTTCCTCGAATCCACGCTTGCTCCATTGGACCTTCACCATCGGTATGGCCCGATTTCTCAGTTGATGTAATTTTCAATCCAATATCTTGATTGGTCTTTCTTCATATGATAAGTCCTTTTGGAGTTTCAATTCTTCAAATCGAATCACATGTGAAGGATCATAGACGTATTTTCTTAGCATGGATACATGGAATACGTCGTGTACACCGGCCAATTGAGGAGGTAAGGCCAGCTTGTATGCTACCTCGCCAATTCTCTCCAGAATCTCGAAAGGGCCGATAAATCTCGGACTTAGCTTTCCTTTGATGCCAAATCTTCTAATTCCACGGGTGGGTGAGATCTTTAAGAAGATATGCTCCCCCACTTAGAATTCAAGGTCTCTCCTCCGATTGTCGGTGTAGCTCTTTTGCCTTGATTGGGTGACTTTTAGCCTTTCTTGTATTAACTGGATTTTGTCGGTTGTGTCTTGTACAATGTCGGGACCAAGCAATCCCTTGTTACCAACCTCACTCCAGCATAGAGGCGATCTGCAACTTCGGCCATAAAGTGCTTCGAACGGTGCCATTTGAATACTCGACTGATAGCTATTGTTATAAGCGAACTCAGTCAGCGGTAAGTGTTCATGCCAACTACCACCGAAGTCAATCATGCAGGCTCTCAACATATCTTCAATAATTTGATTCGTCCTCTCGGTTTATCCATCCGTCTGAGGGTGAAAAGCCGTACTAAACCTTAGTCTAGTACCCATAGACGATTGTAAACCCTTCCAGAAATGAGAGGTGAATCTCGGATCTCGGTCCGAAATAATAGAGCTTGGAATACCGTGCAGCCTTACGATCTCCTTGATATATAAGGCGGCTAGAACATCCACGGTCCATTTAATCTTGATAGGTAAGAAGTGAGCAGACTTGGTTAACCGGTCCACAATTACCCATATAGCATCGAAACCACTTCGGGTCTTCGGTAATCCAACAATGAAGTCCATACCAATACTATCCTATTTCTATTCTGGTATTTCGACAGGCTTGAGTTTACCAGCCGGTTTGAGGTGCTCAGCTTTAACTTGTTGACATACCAAGCATCGACTTACGAACTCGGCTACCTCTCTCTTCATATTCGGCCACCAGAATGTTCTCTTGAGGTCTTGGTACATTTTTGTAGCACCGGGGTGAATAGTGTACCTTGACCAATGTGCTTCCTCTAGGATTTTACCCTTGATAGTAGAACAATCGGGTATACAAGTTCTTCCTTTGAATAATAGCCTTCCATCATTAGCTAAAAGGAAATCCGGTCGTTGATCTAATTTGTCTTTAATTTCCACGATCAACGGATCATCAACTTGCAGTTCCTTGATTTCCGAGAGTAACTCGGGTTGGAGTCGAATATTTGCAATAAAGACTCCGTCTTCCTTCTCCTCCATATTGAGGTTTAAGTTGGCCATTTCTTCAAGTAGATGACATTCTTTAACCATCATGCTCGATAATAAAGCCATCGGCTTCCTGCTAAGTGCATCAGCTACGGCAATGCCTTTTCCGGGATGATATTGTATAGAGAAATCAAAATCCTTTAAATATTCCAACCACCGTCTTTGTCTCATATTGAGCTCCATTTGATAGAATAAATATTTGAGACTCTTGTGATCAGAATACACCGTAAAGGCTTTGCCATAGAGGTAATGTCACCAGATCTTCAAACCAAAGACCATAGCTGCCAGTTCTAGGTCATGTACGGGATAATTTTCCTCGTGCTTCTTCAATTGCCGTGAGGAATAAGCTATGACCTTGCCATGTTGCATTAATACGCAACCTAGGCCAATTCTCGATGCATCAGCATATACTTCAAATCCTCCTCCTTCCATAGGTAATGTGAGAATAAGAGCAGTCGTTAGACAATCCTTTAAAGTTTGAAAGTTTTTCTAGGCATTCCTCGGACCCGATAAAAGGATTCTCCTTCCTTGTCAATCTTGTTAAACATACTATGATATTTGAGAAATCCTTGATAAATCTTCGATAATATCCAGCCAATCCCAAGAAGCTTCGGATTTCCGTCACACTAGTAGGTCTTTCCCAGTTCTTTACAGCCTCGACCTTTGAAGGATCGACGGCGATACCGTTCCAGGAAATTATGTGACCGAGAAAAGAAACTTCCTCCAACCAGAAGTCACACTTGCTTAATTTGGCATAAAGCTTGTGATCTCTTAATAATTGAAGGGCCTTCTTGAGATGTTCTACATGTTCTTCCTTGGACTTGGAGTAGATCAAAATGTCATTGATGAATACAACCACAAATTGATCGAGGTACGGCCTGAATACGTTGTTCATCAATTGCATAAATATGACAGGCGCATTTAAAGCCGAAAGGCATAACGGTGAACTCATAATGACCATACCGACTTCGGAATGCCATCTTGTGAATATCACTTTCCTTGATCTTCAATTGATGATAACCAGATCGAAGGTCGATCTTTGAGAAATATTGAGCTCCGAAAATCTGGTCGAATAAATCATCAATCCTCGGTAAAGGATATTTGTTCTTGATGGTGAGTTGATTCAATTGCCGATAATCAACACATAGTCTCATCGAACCATCTTTCTTTTTAACAAAGAGAACCGGGGCTCCCCAAGGTGAAGTACTTGGTCGGATAAACCCCTTCTCCAGTAATTCCAATAATTGATCCTTTAATTCTTTCATTTTCACGGCAGACATCCGATATGGAGCTTTAGAAATTGGTGCTACTCCCGGAATTAAATCAATAGAGAAAACCACTTCTCTCTCGGGAGGAATACCAGGCAACTCATCTAGAAATACATCAGAATAATCCCGAACGGTAGGAATGTCCTTTAGAACGGGTTCTGTGTGCTCGGTCATAGTGATAGAAACTAAGAAACCGACACAACCCTTCCTTAATAATTTCTCGACTTTGAGGGCCGAAATGAGGGATATGTGTCTAGAATGCCTGATGCCAGAAAATAGAAGGTTGGGGTAACCCATAAAAGTCACCGTACCCAACTTACAATTGACACTAGCTCCATGTGTAGATAGCTAGTTGGCACCCAAAATAACATCATATCCTTCCATCTCCATGCATACCAAATCAACGGGTAATTTATAACCACTAATTAGAATTTCACTATCAGGATAGAAGTGTTTAATCTCCGTTCCCGTTCCAATAGGGGTAGTAATAGTGAGTGTAGAATCTAATGGAACAGGCTTCATAGGTAAAAGACGAGCAAATCTTCTAGACATAAATGAATGCGTAGCTCCGGTTGTCACGCCCCGAGCGCGGAAGATACCCGGAGACGCGTGACGAGTTTATATCAATCATGTCAATCAGAGTGGTCGTGTATTCGACACAAAGATAGAGATGCGCAAAATAGCAAGATAACCCAATCCTTTATTTCATAATGGATAGACTATTACAAATCCAATACTCTGTTTAATAAAAAGGAGAAGAATACATATTTGACTCAAGAAATTATGGAAAAGACTAGATGACACTTGAGCAGCTCTATCACTTTCACTCTTGACCATTCCCATCCGATTGACTTCCATCGTCGTCGGACTTACCTGAAAAGTAAAAAGGGACAAACGGAATGAGCGAACGCTCAGTAGAAAATTATATCTCAAGTACTAGCAAGGGGTGTAAGTAATTACATCTTTCATGAATGCAATAAAGCTATGCATGCTCGCATAAAATGACAAGATAGAGAGAATGTAATATCAAGGAAATAAGATGAACTTAATCATGAACTTTCAACAAGATAACAAGTTTACTCAAGATATTCAAGCAAGTACGTTTAACAAGTCATGTCAAGAACTTTGGCTATCATGTATCAAGCAAGTAAATTACCCTTTTTCGGGTCACGCAATTCATGTCAAGTCAAGTACGATTCAAGTACAAGATGTGTGTGGAATGTCCAATCTAGCAAGTCAAGTACTCGGTATAATGCCAGATACCTTATCATTTTAACTTCCATGGGCACAAGTACTTTCGGGTGCTCCTCCCAGGACCAGATCGGGCCCTATATGCGCAGGCATTTATCATGTGTTTTGACATACACTCTTGTTTATAGCCAACATAGAATTTCAATAATCAAGCTTGTAGACACGTATGACAACTTTGATAGAATAGAGTCCAAAATATGACAAAGGACATAGATTGGCGATAATAACGGTATAATCACGATTAACGATAAAACTAGGTAGAATATGGTTCCCTTAACTTGGGTACCATGACAAATTAAGGTGGACATTCTTTATATAGAATTGAGGTCCACATGAACAGTATATCAAAGGTAAGATAGCCTCATTCTTATCATAGAATTGAGGTTTACAAGAATGACATGATATGGCATGATATCATCATCCCATTAAGAATTTCTTATGATACACTCTTTGTATAATCATAAGGGCCGGTATACCATGTTTCTTTAGAGTGACATGGCATCAGTGGTGTAATGGGTTTTTAGGGTACAACCAGCTCAATCGGTCTTGAGGGAATCCAAGACTACGAGGAGTCTTACGGAGGTCTCTATGACTAACTCGCTAGTCCAAAGGAACGGAATGTCCAATGGAGAGCTTGTATGTCAATGAGAGTTGAGTGTGATCGATAAAACAACGTGAAAAGTGGGACTATACTCACGGAGTGGAGAATAGTGCCGATATATACGTATATGTAATAATATGAAACCATCGGTTAACATAATCAGGATAAAAATCAGTTTACAGAAAATAACGACTTAGGTCAAGTCGTTTCTCAAGTAATTAACGCCTAACAGAAGGGCGTTTACATATATTTCCATTTTGGCAGAATTTTCAATAATTCAGAAATTTATCTAAAAAGCGCCCTGGACAGGGGCGTTTCTTTGAAATGAGACGACTACAGTAGCAGGCGTCTTTTTATTTACAATAATTTACAGAACATATTTATTTTCAGAAATTATCAAAAACGCGCCCTTGGCAGGGGCGTTAATCATTAAATTCTTATTTTCATAGAATATATTGTTCAGGATTTTAACATAAACGCGCCCAACGAAGGGGCGTTACTTTTACAATTCACGCCCTGTGATGGGGCATTTAACAAATGGAAAACGACCTTGTCGAAGTCGTGAATTCAAGAAATTGCAGTAATTGACACGAACAGCCAGAAGTTTCACAACAATCAATGTACAGGATGGTATTTATATAGTCGTGACAAGAAGAATTTCTCAGGGAGAGTCATGCATTCGATATTTCATATTTATGGATTTTTAAACATGAACAATTTAATTACATGTGATTTTCGTGGATAATCAGTTCTTAAGATCGCTGATTAACATTACATGAAATTAACGCCTGTGTATAGGGCGTCAAATATGAAATTGACGACCTGGGCAGGGTCGTGTCTTGTAAATTAGCGCCCTTGACATGGGCGTCTCTTTCAAAATATTTCGGAAAAACACATCGAGACCATATATAAACCGTATGCATGACATGCTTATATATATATATCTTGCATTAATTTCATTTGGGCTACATTAACTTGAGAAAACCTACCTTTACAGTTGATTTAGAAGAAGACTTGTGAAGTATTTGAGGAGAACCCTTTCTACTGCAACTATATAACCGCAGCAGCAGCAGGAAGAATCGTTCGTTTTGAAGAACCCTTGTTCTTCGACAGAGCTTCCTACAGAGAAACATGAAGATGTATCAATCCTCACATCATCATACTTTGGCTGAAGGTAAAAGAAAGAAGAACATTACCTTTGTTCTTCACGTACGCAGGTGCTCTCTTCGACCTGTAAGAAGAGAAAGAGATGAAGAGTCAGTAACTCTTCATATGATAGAAAGAAAAGAACGTTCAGTTCTTTTACTCACCGCAGCAGACGATCGATCAAATGGATTTAGGGTTTGGTAATCAAAGGTATTTATAGGATTTTGGGTGTCCTATTAGAGTTAGTGATTGTGTGAGGGTAATATATCCCTAATAGAGTCCTTACCCTAGTAGACACTTACTGGATTAGGTTAATCTTTCCCTGGATAAGCTCCCGTGTCGAACGGAACTCGAATGGAATTAACGACTTTGGTCAGGGCGTCGATTCTTGAATTGACGACCTGGTTCAGGTCGTTTCTTAAGAAGCGCCTTGTGTAAGGGCGTTCCTTGTTTTAAAACACGCCCAAGATAGGGGCGTTTCTTGGCCTTACCATTTTTGGCGTTTAGAATTTGACGCCGTTTGGTCAGGGCGTCACTTCTTGAATAACGCCTTATCCAGAGGCGTTTCTAATTTGAATAGCGCCTTTATCCGAGGCGTTATTTTATTTTGTTTTATTTATCTATTTATTTGATTTATTTTAAAATCTTTATTATTATTAATATTTTATCAGGGTTCCTATACCCTCCCTAACTTAAAAGAATTTGGTCCCCAAATTCAATTGCATATTATGTATACACGCGGAGAGTGTAGAGTATATACCTCTTAGAACAACTCGGAAAATCGTTTCTTCATAGATTCCTCGGTCTCCCATGTTGCTTCGTGTTCAGAATTCTTATTCCATTGCACCTTAAGCATGGGAATAACCTTATTCCTTAGTGCTCGTATTTCTCGATCTAAGATCTTCATAGGCTTCTGTTCATATGTGAGATCTTTCTGGATCACCAGATCTCCATGTTCAATAATATGAGTTGGATCATGCACATACTTCTTCAACATAGATATGTGAAACACATTATGCACCTCGGACAATTGAGGAGGCAAGGTGATGCGATAAGCAACCTCGCCAACTCTTTCGAGTATCTCAAATGGTCCGATGAATCTTGGCGTAAGCTTGCCCTTAACACCAAATCTTCGTATGCCACGTCCAGGCGATATTTTAAGAAATACATGATCTCCAACCTGGAATTCAAGATCTCTCCTTCTTGTATCAGCATAAGCCTTTTGTCTCGTCTGAGCAACTTGCAATCTTTCTTGGATTACTTGTATCTTCTCAGTTGTATCCCTTACCATGTCTGGACCTAACATTTGTTTCTCTCCAACTTCGTTCCAGCATAAGGGTGATCGACAACTCCTTCCATATAAAGCTTCGAAAGGTGCCATTTGGATACTAGCTTGGTAGCTATTATTATATGCAAATTTCACAAGTGGCAAATATTCATGCCAGCTTCCACCAAAGTCAATGATGCAAGCTCTTAGCATATCCTCAACAACTTGATTAACTCTCTCGGTCTGACCATCCGTTTGTGGGTGAAAAGCAGTACTAAAGTTGAGCCTTGTTCCCAACGAATGTTGTAATCCCTTCCAAAAGTGAGAAGTAAATCGGGGATCTCTGTCAGACACGATTGAGACAGGAATTCTATGTATCCTGACTATTTCCTTGATGTATAGTGCAGCTAGTACATCAATTGACCATCGGCTCTTTATTGGCAAGAAATGCGCCGATTTAGTTAAACGGTCAATAATAACCCATATTCCATCATGTCCTCCTTTTGATTTAGATAAACCCATGATGAAGTCCATACCAATATCCTCCCACTTCCACTTAGGAATATCTAGAGGATGTAGTTTTCCAGCAGGCTTTTGGTGTTCTGCCTTGACCTGTTGGCATGTGAGACAGCGAGATACATGGTCCGCTATTTCTCTTTTCATATTAGGCCACCAAAAGTTCCTCTTTACATCGTGATACATTTTGGTTGATCCTGGATGAATAGTGTACCTTGATCTGTGAGCTTCATCTAAGATCTTCTTCTTTAATTCCGGACAGTCGGGTATACAAGTTCTGCCTTTGAATAATAATCTTCCATCAGAAGTTAGTTGAAAATCAGATTATCCTTCTAATCTGCCTTTGATTTCCACTAATATAGGATCATCATCCTGAAGTGCTTGTATCTCAGATAATAAATCTGACTGTATGCTTACATGAGATAATGTGACAAATTTGGCTTCCTTGTCCAAGCTTATATTGAGCTCGGAGAATTGTTCTAGCAACTTCCATTCTTGTATCATACAATTGGCTATCATTGCTCTCGGCTTTCGACTAAGGGCATCAGCAACATAATTACCCTTTCCAGGATGATATTGTATATGGAAGTCGAAGTCCTTGAGATATTCTAGCCAGCGTCTTTGTCTCATGTTTAGCTCCTTCTGTGAAAAGAGATATTTGAGACTTTTGTGATCGGAGTATACAGTAAACTGCACTCCATACAAGTAGTGTCTCCAAATCTTTAGGGCAAATACCACCGCGGCCAGTTCTAAGTCATGGACGGGGTAATTCTCCTCATGCTTCTTCAGTTGACGAGAAGAGTATGCTATGACCTTCCCTTGTTGCATTGAGACACACCCGAGGCCAATGCCAGAAGCATCGGTGTAAATCTCGAATTTCCCTCCTTCTATTGGTAGAGCTAACACCGGAGCTGTAGTGAGATGATCCTTGAGAGTTTGGAAACTTCTTTCACATTCCTCACTCCATTCATATCGGATCTCCTTACGAGTTAACCTTGTAAGGGGCACGGCGATCTTGGAGAAGTCTTTGATGAATCGCCGATAATAGCCTGCAAGACCTAAGAAACTTCTGATCTCGCTTGCATTGGTTGGTTTTTCCCAGTTTCTAACAGCTTCAACCTTTGACGGATCAACAGATAGACCATCCTTGGATATCACATGTCCGAGGAAAGTCACTTCTTCAAGCCAGAATTCACATTTGCTGAGCTTTGCATATAATTGATTTTCCCTCAATACTTGCAATGCGATCCTTAAATGCTCCTCATGTTCTTCCTTAGTTTTGGAATATATCAATATATCATCAATGAAAACCACCACAAATTGATCTAGATAAGGCCTGAATATGCTATTCATTAACTGCATAAAGGCAGCAGGGGCATTTGTTAGTTCAAAAGGCATAACAACAAATTCGTAATGGCCATACCTGCTTCTGAATGTGGTCTTATGAATATCTTCATCCTTGATCCTTAACTGATGGTATCCCGATCTAAGATCAATCTTCGAAAAATATTTGGATCCTCAAATTTGATCAAATAACTCATCGATTCTCGGCAGTGGATACTTGTTCTTGATAGTAAGATGATTCAACTATCGATAGTCGATACACAATCTCATGGATCCATCCTTCTTCTTTACAAATAAGACTGGTGCTCCCCACGGAGAAGTACTTGGTCTAATGAACCCTTTTCGAATTAGTTCCATCAACTGCTCCTTCAATTCTCTGAGTTCCGCAGGGGACATTCTATAGGGTGCCTTTGAAACTGGACCAGCACCAGGGACTAAGTCAATGGTGAAGGCCACTTCTCTTTGAGGGGGTAATCCCGGCAAATCTTCTGGAAATACGTCTGGAAATTCTTGCACTACCTGAATGTCTTCTATCTTGGTTTCCTTAGCTTCTTTAACAATGACAAAGGCAAGGAAGGATACACATCCTTTCCTGACGAACTTGCTTGCTCGAAGAGCCAAAATAAGAGGGGATTTGCTCCGACTCTTTGGGCGAGTAAAGACTAATTCTGGAATATCTTTGAAAGCAATTCGGCTATTGCGGCAATCAACCGTTGCCTGGTATTTGGATAACCAGTCCGCTCCCAGTATAACATCATACTCCTTTAGATCGAGGCATATGAGATCTATAGGTAAATTCCTATCTTGAACCATTACCTCACAGTTTTGGTAGTGATGAGTAATATCATTTTCACTTCCAAGAGGAGTAGTTAGAACTATTTTTATCCATTCTGGTTCTAATGGTAACGGGTCGGCAAACTTCTTAGAAATAAAGGAATGCGATGCACCCGTATCAAATAAGACATAAGCACTTTTGGAACAAATTTTTAATGTACCTTCCACTAATCCGCCTTCTTCTTCTTGTTCGGTCTCCTGGATTGCATGAAGACGAGCATTCTTCGTCACCGGGCGTTTACCGTCACCGGCTTAGTCATTCATTAATGGACAATCGGGAATCCGATGTTCGCGACTCCCACAATGGAGACAAGCTCCCAATTTCCTCCAGCATTCTTCTGTCTTGTGACCAGCCTTGTCACAATGCTTGCATACTATGCTTGAAGGTGTAGTGGTGATAGAGAAGGGCTTGGTCTTCTTGAATTTTTGATCTTGAGAGGAAGGACCTCCATTACTAGGCCTTTTCTTAAAGTTGGGTTTAAAAGAACCCGAACCTGTGACTTGCTCCTTCTTGTCTTTTCCACGGATCCTATCAGATAGTTCCGTGGCATCTTCAAGTAGTTGAGCTCGGCGCACTATTTCAGAATAAACTTGGATGTCCATAGGCGCCAGTTGAGTAATATAGTGGGGCCTAAGCCCATTAAGAAATCTACGGGCTTTCATCTTCTCCGTGCTAATAAGATGCTTAGCATATCTAGACAACCTGGAGAACTGAGCTTCATAATCTGCTAATGATAAAGATCGTTGCTTTAATGCAGCGAATTCTGCAGCCTTCTTTTCTTGGACTCGGTCCGAGAAATATTTAGCATTGAAGTATTCCACAAATTCTTCCCATGTTACTTGAGTAGGGTCGATGGTTGCTTCAATAGACCCCCACCAGCATCTAGCATCTTTCTCTAACTGGAATGTAGCTAATAGAACTTTGTTCTGATCCGTGCATTGCATAACACGGAATATACGTTCAGTCTCCCGAACCCAATGCTCGGCATCGTCCGGATCAGTCGATCCTATGAACTTCGGGGGATTCATGTTCTTAAAGGCTTGGTGTAAGCTTCCAGCTCGTGGAGTACCACCTTGTGCTACCTGTTGTAGCACTTGAGTCATCCCTTGGAGGGTACGCTGCATGTTGCGCCATTGAGCACGTTCGGCAGCCATTATCCTACAATTATAATAGCTACATTAGTATTATATCACTGTGATCTTATTAAAAGACTCATTGACTCTTACCCCTTGGTTCTACCCAATCTCACTTGGTTAAACGTTCAACTTATCCTTGGACTTAGGTTTTTCCTAGGAATTGAATACCTTAGGCTCTGATACCACAAAAACTGTCACGCCCCGAGCGCGGAAGATACCCGGAGACGCGTGACGAGTTTATATCAATCATGTCAATCAGAGTGGTCGTGTATTCGAGACAAAGACAGAGATGCGCAAAATAGCAAGATAACCCAATCCTTTATTTCATAATGGATAGACTATTACAAATCCAATACTCTGTTTAATAAAAAGGAGAAGAATACATATTTGACTCAAGAAACTATGGAAAAGACTAGATGACACTTGAGCAGCTCTATCACTTTCACTCTTGACCATTCCCATCCGATTGACTTCCATCGTCGTCGGACTTACCTGAAAAGTAAAAAGGGACAAACGGAATGAGCGAACGCTCAGTAGGAAATTATATCTCAAGTACTAGCAAGGGGTGTAAGTAATTACATCTTTCATGAATGCAATAAAGCTATGCATGCTCGCATAAAATGACAAGATAGAGAGAATGTAATATCAAGGAAATAAGATGAACTTAATCATGAACTTTCAACAAGATAACAAGTTTACTCAAGATATTCAAGCAAGTACGTTTAACAAGTCATGTCAAGAACTTTGGCTATCATGTATCAAGCAAGTAAATTACCCTTTTTCGGGCCACGCAATTCATGTCAAGTCAAGTACGATTCAAGTACAAGATGTGTGTGGAATGTCCAATCTAGCAAGTCAAGTACTCGGTATAATGCCAGATACCTTATCATTTTAACTTCCATGGGCACAAGTACTTTCGGGTGCTCCTCCCAGGACCAGATCGGGCCCTATATGCGCAGGCATTTATCATGTGTTTTGACATACACTCTTGTTTATAGCCAACATAGAATTTCAATAATCAAGCTTGTAGACACGTATGACAACTTTGATAGAATAGAGTCCAAAATATGACAATGGACATAGATTGGCGATAATAACGGTATAATCACGATTAACGATAAAACTAGGTAGAATATGGTTCCCTTAACTTGGGTACCATGACAAATCAAGGTGGACATTCTTTATATAGAATTGAGGTCCACATGAACAGTATATCAAAGGTAAGATACCCTCATTCTTATCATAGAATTGAGGTTTACAAGAATGACATGATATGGCATGATATCATCATCCCATTAAGAATTTCTTATGATACACTCTTTGTATAATCATAAGGGCCGGTATACCATGTTTCTTTAGAGTGACATGGCATCAGTGGTGTAATGGGTTTTTAGGGTACAACCAGCTCAGTCGGCCTTGAGGGAATCCAAGGCTACGAGGAGTCTTACGGAGGTCTCTATGACTAACTCGCTAGTCCAAAGGAACGGAATGTCCAATGGAGAGCTTGTATGTCAATGAGAGTTGAGTGTGATCGATAAAACAACGTGAAAAGTGGGACTATACTCACGGAGTGGAGAATAGTGCCGATATATACGTATATGTAATAATATGAAACCATCGGTTAACATAATCAAAATAAAAATCAGTTTACAGAAAATAACGACTTAGGTCAAGTCGTTTCTCAAGTAATTAACGCCTAACAGAAGGGCGTTTACATATATTTCCATTTTGGCAGAATTTTCAATAATTCAAAAATTTATCTAAAAAGCGCCCTGGACAGGGGCGTTTCTTTGAAATGAGACGACTACAGTAGCAGGCGTCTTTTTATTTACAATAATTTACAGAACATATTTATTTTCAGAAATTATCAAAAACGCGCCCTTGGCAGGGGCGTTAATCATTAAATTCTTATTTTCACAGAATATATTGTTCGGGATTTTAACATAAACGCGCCCAATGAAGGGGCGTTACTTTTACAATTCACGCCCTGTGATGGGGCGTTTAACAAATGGAAAACGACCTTGTCGAAGTCGTGAATTCAAGAAATTGCAGTAATTGACACGAACAGCCAGAAGTTTCACAATAATCAATGTACAGGATGGTATTTATATAGTCGTGACAAGAAGAATTTCTCAGGGAGAGTCATGCATTCGATATTTCATATTTATGGATTTTTAAACATGAACAATTTAATTACATGTGATTTTCGTGGATAATCAGTTCTTAAGATCGCTGATTAACATTACATGAAATTAACGCCTGTGTATAGGGCGTCAAATATGAAATTGACGACCTAGGCAGGGTCGTGTCTTGTAAATTAGCGCCCTTGACAGGGGCGTCTCTTTCAAAATATTTCAGAAAAACACATCGAGACCATATATAAACCGTATGCATGACATGCTTATATATATATATCTTGCATTAGTTTCATTTGGGCTACATTAACTTGAGAAAACCTACCTTTACAGTTGATTTAGAAGAAGACTTGTGAAGTATTTGAGGAGAACCCTTTCTACTGCAACTATATAACCGCAGCAGCAGCAGGAAGAATCGTTCATTTTGAAGAACCCTTGTTCTTCGATAGAGCTTCCTACAGAGAAACATGAAGATGTATCAATCCTCACTTCATCATTCTTTGGCTGAAGGTAAAAGAAAGAAGAACATTACCTTTGTTCTTCACGTACGCAGGTGCTCTCTTCGACCTGTAAGAAGAGAAAGAGATGAAGAGTCAGTAACTCTTCATATGATAGAAAGAAAAGAACGTTCAGTTCTTTTACTCACCGCAGCAGACGATCGATCAAATGGATTTAGGGTTTGGTAATCAAAGGTATTTATAGGATTTTGGGTGTCCTATTAGAGTTAGTGATTGTGTGAGGGTAATATATCCCTAATAGAGTCCTTACCCTAGTAGACACTTACTGGATTAGGTTAATCTTTCCCTGGATAAGCTCCCGTGTCGAACGGAACTCGAATGGAATTAACGACTTTGGTCAGGGCGTCGATTCTTGAATTGACGACCTGGTTCAGGTCGTTTCTTAAGAAGCGCCTTGTGTAAGGGTGTTCCTTGTTTTAAAACACGCCCAAGATAGGGGCGTTTCTTGGCCTTACCGTTTTTGGCGTTTAGAATTTGACGCCGTTTGGTCAGGGCGTCACTTCTTGAATAACGCCTTATCCAGAGGCGTTTCTAAGTTGAATAGCGCCTTTATCCGAGGCGTTATTTTATTTTGTTTTATTTATCTATTTATTTGATTTATTTTAAAATCTTTATTATTATTAATATTTTATCAGGGTTGCTACACCGGTGTCAAATAAGACAGAGGCAGACTTGGCGTATATGAAAAGAGTACCTTCCACGATGCCTCCTTCCTCGGTAGGTTTCGTACCCATAAGGGCTTGAAGTCTTCCTGGCTTCTTGGCAATAATAGAAAGTTTTGCCGGTGATGGAGCTTGATCGTTGAGGAGAGGGCAATTCGGGATCCTATGCTCCTGACTCCTGCATCGAAGACATGCACCGAGCTTTCTCCAACATTCCTCGGCTTTATGTCCGGGCTTCTCGGAGTATTTGCATAATTCCATTGATGTTGCTGATATAGGGACAATTTGCTTATCGAATATCCTCGGCTTCTTGTCCCCTTGAAAATTACATCCACCTTTGTTAAATTACGCCCGTCCTTGATGAAGTTACACCCGTCATTGGGTCTTTTCTTCCCGAAGGAAGGTTTGAAACTTCCGGATCCAGTAACTTGCTCTCTCTTGGCTTCTCTTCCTCGGATGCAATCCGATAACTCCGTTGCATCTTCTAGGAGTTGTGCTCTCCGTACCGCATCAGAATAAATTTGGATAACCATCGGGGCGAGTTGAGTAATATATTGCTGCTTAAGGCCATTAAGAAATCTCCGTGCCTTCATTTTGTCAGTACCCACGAGATGTGGAGCGTACCGAGATAACCTCGAAAATTGTGCTTCATATTCCGCAACTGATAAACCCCGTTGCTTTAAGGCGACAAATTCATCGGCCTTCCTTTCTTGTACTCGATCGGAGAAGTATTTGCTATTGAAGTGTTCCACGAACTCTTCCCATAGAATTTGGTCATACGGTAAAGTAGCTTCGACCGATTCCCACCAGGCACGTGCATCCCTTTCCAGTTGGAAAGTAGCAAGTAGGACCTTTTCCTCGTCAGCGCATTGCATGACTCGGAATATCCTCTCGATCTCCTTAATCCAGTGTTCGGCTTCATCCGGATCCGTAGATCCAGCGAACTTGGGAGGGTTCATGCTTCGGAAATTTCTATGCAAGTCTTCGGCTCCTCGGTTTGCTCCTCCTTGAGCAACCTGTTGGAGGACTTGTGTTAAGCCTTGAACCGTGCGCTGCATCTCGCGCCATTGAGCTCTCTCGGCGGCCATTTACGAGAATTAGCCTGAAACCATAATTCCAAGGTTTATTATTTTTGTTTTGGTATTTATTTCCTGATAATTCCCTTTTTCTTAAAACTTAACCTGCGTTTCTACCCAAATCTTACTGGGAAAGTTCAAGATCTATCAAATTTCTAGATATTGATCTAGAACCTATGTTTGAGGGAAAACTATGTTTTAAGAATGAACCTATAATTGTGAAACCTAGGATTTTATGTAACCTAGGCTCTGATACCACAAAGACTGTCACCCCCCGACGCGGAATATCGAGGGCGCGACGAGTCGTAAACAAGCGTGTCGATCAGAGCATGTACAATTTTATTTCTAAAGTCAGAAATGAACGGGAAAATAATACTTTTATTCAATCAAAATGAAGTATTACAACACTAATTCATAAGCCATAAAGGCAATTACAACTTCCAAATCTAAATTACAACATTCTTCTAAAATCACTAGTTGATCTACATAAACCTAGGTAAAAAGGAAAACACTCTTTCACTCTTGTCCATTCCCATGTTCAATGTCATTTCCTGCAACAATTAACCAAAACGTAGGGTGAGCTAAAAAGCTCAGTAGGATTTTATATCTCTATGAACCAGGCATGCTTTAAGTATTTACAATTTAAACAATTTTCTAACTTGTACCGGGAAGTGTATAAACATGAATGGAATTTTCAAGTAATTGAGATAATATGATATCAAGATGAATTTTCAAGTAATGACTTGAACAAGTAAAGAAGTTCATATAATTGGCCATTTTCACGCAAGTCAAGTAATTCATGTAATTTTCAAGTAAACAAGTAACAAGTAAACAAGTACGAATAGTGGAATGCCGTATCAAGTAAATCTATCATGCACTTCGGTGCAATGCCACACCGTTGGTCAATCAACTCTCATGGGCACAAGTACTTTCGGGCACTCCCCCTAGGACCAGACCGGGCCCCATTAATGCCAGGCATTGAGTCATATGGATCCGAAGATCCCAAGTACGTTTAGACATCCACTTTAATGTATATGGCCAATAATTTTTAAGAAAATGCTGTTTGTAATAAGCACAGATTTGACAAAATTTCAGAAGTTGCAAGAAAAGTAAATAATAATTTAAGGCATCATGTTTAACGACATTAAGTTGTAGAGTTCAAAAATGAACGGTAAGTAGGAAGAACATTTAAGATGGTAATTTTGTTAGAGTCATTTTAAATGTCTAAGCTTAAATCTCAGAATCATAAAACATCAATTTTTAATAAAGAACAATTTTTAGTAAGGAATATATATACTTATGAATAAAAATTATGAGTTTAGACATTATCCTTTAATAATACATTAATCACCCATATGAGAAGAAAATAGAATTTTCATGCTGAAAGTAGTTTTTACACATCAATATGATAGAAAATAGCTTTCTACATTCTAAAATAATTTTCAAACATTAATATGGTATCGAATAGAATAGTTATAGGCTGAAAAGATGTTTCTGTCTGTGAACGCGCTATAGCTCAGGGTCGCGTTCATTACAGTGTATAAAAATATAGTATATATATTTAAAATGACATATTTTGATCATCAAAATTTTTCGGGAAAATTTTATGAACGCGCTGTAGGTAACTAGCGTGTTCTTCATGAACGCGCTATAGGAGACTAGCGCGTTCAAGAACAAATGTATACATTGGAAATTTTTGAAAACTTAATTGAAATACATAGATTCTGTATAAACCATAATAGATATAGACTCCTAATACATATATAAACACTTTATGTATTATATATATATTTTAGAAATATTATACTTTTGACCCTTGGTCATCCGAGTTTAAAAGTATGAACGCGATATACCTGACTAGCGCGTTCATGAAGAACGTGCTATACTAGACTAGCGCATTCATGAAGAACGTGCTATACCAGGCTAGCGGGTTCATGAAGAGGTAAATACTTTATATTATTTTGAAAACTAGATAAAAAGATGAGGTTCCAAGGAATCATACTATATATATATATCATCTTATATATATATACATGCCTTATATATATTTATAAACATACTAGAAGTATTATTTTTTCATCCCTAATCATCCGGGGTCAAAGGTATGAACGTGCTATAGGAGGCTAGCGTGTTCATGATGAACGTGCTATAAGAGACTAGCGCGTTCATGAACAGGTATAGATTTAATATTGTTCTGAAAACTATGTAACAATATGGGGTTCCAATGAATTATACTATATATATATCATCTTATATATATATATATATAAACCTTATATACATTTATAAACATACCAGAAGTATTTTATTTTGATCCCTGATCATCCGGGGTCAAAGGTATGAACGTGCTGGTCGAGACTAGCGCGTTCATGATGAACGTGCTAGGGTCATATAGCGCGATCATGAAAGTGTATTATATTATTAAATTTTTAAATTTGAACATTTGCAGAAAGAGACGGGGTGTATATGAACGCGCTATATCGGGCTGGTGCGTTAAGAACGCGCTCCTGAAGAGCAGTGCCTTAAGATTCCGAAAACGGAACTGAAATACCCCTTGGTAAAATGATCATAACTTATTAATTTCTTGATGGAATTTAACAAATGAGCTATCAATGGAAAGAGGGCAGAAAAACAAAGAAGATAGCATACGTTGATTAGAGTTTAGCCTGAGAGACACCTACCTTTTGTCGGATCTAAAGAATATCCCCAAATATAAAGAAAACCCTTTGATCTTCTAAATCCTTCTTCAAATCTCCACGAATCTTTGCAACAGCATAGACTTAACTTCCATGGATGGTTTAAGGGTCGAATGAGGTTCTGTTTATAGCCAAAACTTGGCCAAATGTGTCAAGATTCCTTGCCTAATTTTACCTAACCCATTAACTTCGAATTAGAAGAAAAATACAATTTCTCCTCTTAATCTAAACCATCTTAGGTGTGAAAACAATGTAATTTCGGCTGGTCCAAGGTGGGATGTTAGGTAAGGGTTGATTCTTGAGTCAATCTTGTAGAAATGAGGTAATTATATTCCCTTAAATATCATATTAAACACATGTTACGAATTTAAGGTTAATTTAACCTTTATTGAATCCTTTAACCATTAATTCAGCCCATTATGGATTATCCAATGGGCCAATTGTAATCCTAATCTATTACATGGACTTTTATTGGGCTTACTATGATTTATCTAAGGTTTAAAGCATTTAATATCTATTTACTTCTAGTTAATTCAAGTAAATTCAATAAACTAGCTTATTTCATATAGCAAAAATGTAATTTAATTATTTCATGAAAATTTTAATTACATAATAAAATTGAAATTTTTATTTCTCATTTTTAATTATCGGGTCTCTACAAGGTTAAAGCATTTTAATTGGTTATTAAGGAGAACGAGCATGAACATCGAATGTTCTATTAGGAGGGTTTGTTGTGCATGAACTCGGAGGTCCAGTTGCGATCAGGGGCTTCAAGCATATGCAGCTCTGGCCCTCGGAGAGTAGTTTCTTTGTTCGTTCTTGTATGCATTTAGTTCTTATTGTTCTTGGCCCTGGCAAAAATTGGGCAGCATCTCCCTCGGACTGAGGCTTGCCAGAGACAAATAGAGAAACACCAAACGGATTGCTCCGGGGTGAACCTCAAAATGCAGACCTCACGGCGGTCCGATAACCCAGATGTGAGTGTGGAAATGCTCGAGGACTAGCCTTCAAGGGCTCCCACAGCTCACGGGTGATGGTTTCATGAAGCGGGACAAATGTATGCCACGAGAGGCTTCAGATGTTCATCCCTTCGATGGGTTCCTCTGAAGGCCGTGCCACAGAGAGGCAGGTCTCCGAGGTCCCTGGATGATAAGAAAATCGGGAGAAAGGGGAGCAGAGGCTAAACAAAGAACATCGCGCTCGCAAGAGGACTTTTCATTTTATTTATCCATACAAACGGGGGAAGGTTCTAACACAGAGGGGGTTCATCTCTTGATAGAAAAAAAATAAATACATCGCAAGGGGGAGAGAATACATTGACGGGGGGAGGGGGAGAGAGCACAGGCTCTTCCCCCTCCGACTCACCTCTCTTCTCTCACACACCCTTTCTTTCTTTCTTCTTCACCTTGCCGGTGCCGGGGGACCAAGCTCCTTCTCTCTTCTTCTCTTCACTGCCCACAGCCGAGAGCCTTCTCTTCTCCTTTTCGATGGCCAGCCCCCCGGGGTGGAGTCTCCAGGCAAAGCATATATATTGGGTGCCTTCTCCTTCTCAAACGGAAGAAAACTCCCGCCAGTGCGTTCGTCTGCCAGGCGAACAGGGTTGGCTTCTATGCTAGCATCCGGTAATTGGTGCCGTACCTTGTCGTTCGTCCGAGGATGGGATGTTCACGGATTTGCCGGGAGGATCTGCTACTGCTGCCATCAAGACTACTTTGCTGTCGAACGGGGGTGAAGGCATGGCTTCAAAACATTGAATGTTCTCTGCGCACCGCATTTAAACAAAACAGAGCATCGGAGTTTTGATGGGATGGCATGAGGTTAAAACGGCGTGGTGGAACAGTGACCGCGCCGGTTTAAACCCAAGCGCAATTGGCGCGCCGTTTTAGCATTTGAAGGCAAATCTTTTGAAAATGGGGGCACGACGGGTCCTGAAGCGTGCCAGATTAAGTTGCCAAAATGGGGGTTCTTTGAGCACGCCGGAATAGCCTTACAAATGAAGCGCGTCGATTTGGCCAAGCAATTGGGCATGAAGGGTTCTTCGAAAGTGGCACGCAGGATCAAGACATCAACATGGGCGCGCCGTATTCGAGCATCAAAGGGGCGCACGCCGTTTTAATGCAACGCAAGGGGCCACGCCATTTTAAGGCGAATGTCACGCCGATTAGGGTTTCTTCTCGGAGTCGCAGCCATTCACACTAATGTTGGCGTTCCTGTAATGTTGTAATTGTAATGCCCTGCCTTCGCAACGTTCCATTCGCAGCCTCTGGGGCTCGGTCCCAGACTTTGCTTGACTTTTGGTGCATACCGAGGTTGTGCCAGAGTTCCCAACTCTTCTTTGATTCAGCTCTCGGCACGGCCGGCTGTAGAGTTGTGGCTGTATCTTCCGCCTAGGGGGCTTCCTTAACGGGTAGCGGACCACCAAGCGAGTTCTCATCCTAATCGGGCGAGGCACGATATTTTTTCAGCGTTTCCGTCTTCGACTCGCACTCGAACGTGTAGACGCGAATGTCGCAATGATCATCATCATCATCATCATTTTTTTGGCATCCACAAATGCCCCCCACTCGCGGGTGGCTCAAGCGAGGGAGGAGTGCGCGGGGCCCGTGAGTGTAGAGTTCTTCGACAGGACGTCTGTTCTTCCGAGCCAGTGGGGTGCTGGTCCAGTGCGAATTCACGGGAAAGCGCTCACTCCTTTAGCGAAGGGATGAGGGGATCGCTTCACCGCATACACACACGGACGGAGATGTCTAGCCCAAGTGAGGAGGGGTTTAGTCATCGGCATGGGGTATATACCAAAGCAAGAACGAAGGCTCTATGCGTCGACTTAGGCAAGAGGACTAAAACGACTTAGACGAGGCCAATCCTAAGGGGGAGTTGGTGACTCGTGCTGGGTTTAGGAGAGTTGTTCATTCATCAACTCGGATGGGAGGTCCAAGTCGGATGCTTTTGAGAGTGCTCCGACAGAGTGAGATGGATTTTATGCATTCAGGTGGAACGCTCGAAGCAAAGAGTTTATTTGCTGGTGCCGACAGGGTGTCGGGAGCTGACTTGGTCTATTCATTGGCACGGGGTGTGTGCCAGGGCAAAGGGGTCTTTCATTCATTGACTTGGACGGAAGGTCCGAGCCAAGCAAAGAGGTTCTTTTTGTTCATCGACTTGGACGGAAGGTCCGAGCCAAGCAAGAAAGTTCTTCTTCTTTTTTTATTCATTGACTTGGACGGAAGGTCCGAGCCAAGCAAGGAAGTTCCCTTCTTTTTTTTTCTCTTTTTTTTAGTGACATGGACAGAAGGTCCGGACCAAGCAAGAAGGCTCTCTCTTTTTTTTATTCATTGGCTTGGACGAAAAGTCCGAGCCAAGCAAAGAGGTTCTTCTTGTTCATCGACTTGGACGGAAGGTCCGAGCCAAGCAAAGGAGGTTCTTTTTGTTCATCGACTTGGACGGAAGGTCCGAGCCAAGCAAGAAAGTTCTCTTTTTTTTATTCATTGACTTGGACGGAAGGTCCGAGCCAAGCAAGAAGGCTCTCTCTCTTTTTTATTATTCATTGGCTTGGACGGAAGGTCCGAGCCAAGCAAAGAGGTTCCTTTTGTTCATCGACTTGGAAGGAAGGTCCGAACCAAGCAAAGGAGGTTCTTTTTGTCCATTGACTTGGACAGAAGGTCCGAGCCAAGCAAGGAAGTTCTCCTTCTTTTTTATTCATTGACTTGGACGGAAGGTCCTAGCCAAGTAAGGAGGCTCTCTCCTTTTTTATTCATTGGCTTGGACGGAAGGTTCGAGCCAAGCAAAGAGGTTCTTTTTGTTCATCGACTTGGACGGAAGGTCCGAGCCAAGCAAGGAAGTTCTCTTTTTTTTTATTCATTGACTTGGACGGAAGGTCCGAGCCGAGGGTTTATTCGTTAGTGGGACTGGGAATTGTAATATTGAGGTGGTTTATTCATTGCCAAGGGGTGAGTGCCAAAGTAACGGTCTTTTGCTCATGGAACCAGATGAAAGGTCCAGGCCACTGGTTTATTCATCGATGCCGACGAGGAGTCGGGGACCGACGTGGTTTGCTTGTCTCTTCTTCTCTTCATCAGTGCCGACAGGGTGTCGGGGGCTGAGGTAGTTTGTTCTTCTCTTCTTCTCTTCATCAGTGCCGACAGGGCATCGGAAACTGATGTGATATGTTTGTCTCTTCTTCTCTTCATCAGTGCCGATAGGGCGTCGGGAGCTGACGTGGTATGTTTGTCTCTTCTTCTCTTCATCAGTGCCGACAAGGCATCGGAAACTGATGTGGTATGTTTGTCTCTTCTTCTCTTCATCAGTGCCGATAGGGCGTCGGGAGCTGACGTGGTATGTTTGTCTCTTCTTCTCTTTATCAGTGCCGACTGGGTGTCAGAAACTGATGTGGTATGTTTGTCTCTTCTTCTCTTCATCAGTGCCGATAGGGTGTCGGGAACTGACGTGGTATGCTTGGTCTCTTCTTCTCTTTTCTTCCCCCCCTTTTTTATTCTTTTCTTCTCTATTCTCTTTTTTTCTTTTCTTCTTCCTCACTTTTTTCTTCTTTTTCTTCTTCTTCTTCTTCTTCTTCTTTTTTGAAGAACTTTGGGTAGCTGCCGACGTGGATGCCGATAGTGAAGAGCTGTTGGCTCGGATGCCAATAGTCGGAAGTCGTCGGCCCGGGTGCCGGTAATTAGGAAGCTGTCGGCTCAGGAGCCGATAATTGAAAGCTGTCGGCTTGGATGCCGATAGTGAGAGAGCTGTCGGCTAAACGCCGATAATGACATAGCTGTCGGCTGAGCGCCGATAATCAGATAGCTGTCGGCTTAACGCCGATAATGAGATAGCTGTCGGCTAAATGTCGATAGTTAGATTGCTGTCAGCTAAACATCGATAATTAGATAGCTGTCGGCTCAGGGGCCGATAATTGAAAGTTGTCGGCTTGGGGGCCGATAATTGAAAGCTGTCGTGATGAGGGCATCTCCCGACACCCCTCTAGCTTTGATCGCCTGCACACTCTTGATATGGATTGATCATGGTCTACACTTGTTATCTTCATTTCCCAAGTTTCATTTTATGTATTTTCTTTTTATTGAGTCCTATCTTATGTATTTTCCTTTATTGAGTCATATGGTTTTAGTCCATTTCCCTTGTTATGTTTAATTGGGCCTTATTACTTTAGTTATGGGCCCATAGGATTGAGTCTAGGATATGCTCGGTCTTTTATCTTATTGTCAAGGGTATTTTGGTCATGTAAAGAATGGTTGCCTATATATAGGCCCCATCTCTCCTCTTGTATTCAACTTTTGATGAATATTGAAGAAAACCCTTTCAAACTCTCTCAATATCTCTCTCTCTCTCATTATCTCTCCATTATCTCTCCTCCTCTCTCTAAATTTCGAAATTCACTCTCTCTCCTCCCTCTCTCAACCACTTCCAACCCCCACCTACCTCCATTAACTCCCCACAACTTCCCACAACCCCTCTTTAATCCTCACCTAGTCCCAAGGAAGTTCCACCACTCAAAACCCCACCCTCCAACCACCACCTACCCCTTTCACTTCCCTAAGCATATCTCCACCTTCCAAGGCTGAATTAACTCATTCCAAAGCCCAAATTCGAATCTCCCCTTCCCTCCTTGCTCCCTAGGTCGCACCCCTCCTCTCCCCTCAAGCCAAGTTCGCCCCCTCCTCTCTTCTCCACTCCAGCTTTGTGTGCAGGCCAACCTGCAGTTTAGCACTCTGTTGCAGCGACGTCCACGACTGCATCCTGGTTCTGCTGGTGGCGTGGCCTAACTTTCTGGAAATGCCTCCCTGTGCTCTTCGCAGGCGAGGTGGAATCACTCCATTCCGAGTTCGTGGCCGTCCGTGAAGGCTGTTCTTCCCCGACTGCACAGAACCTCTCAGACCAGGAGCCAGAGCGGCAGAGAAGACTCTCCCACGACGAACCTTGAAGGAACCAGTCTTCGAGGTCTTCTACAAAGTTCTTCCTCCCCCTGTCAGCATCCAGGAACAGAAGGCAGAACCTCAATCGGCATCCGACAACCAGAGATACCAATTTTCTACCACACCCACGCCGGTCTGCCTCCTCACAGTCTGCACCGACCACCGTCCACTTCTCTGGACACCCAGCTCATCTCCAACATCAGAAGACTTCCCCGTTTGTTTTTCTGCAAAGTAGACTCGTCCACGATTCCAACGAGTCTAGCGGTGCCAAATTTGGAGCTTAGGAGCGATCTTGGCAGCTTATGCAACCTGCTATTTCAGACTGAGCTCTGCCAGAGACCAGAGCTGCATCCATCTTCCAGTCGCTGGAGCAGTCAGTCCCCAGATCAGAACGTCGTCCAAAAATTCAGGCCGCACCCCTCTCCGGTTAGCAAGCTTTTGGCGCAAGTTTCATCAGATTCCAAGCTCAGTGGAATTATTGGCAGCATCGACATCAGCCCTCTGTCCAGAATTACAGAAGCTAGGTAGAATCGGCAAAGCTCGGAAAGTCGACTCTATCTCGCTCGTTCCCCTCCCCGCTTGACCGGCTGAAGGCCCCTCCCTGCGTGGAGGTAATTTTTGGTTGTAATACATTAACCCCCACCCCAATATCCCCACCCTTGCAAGGGGCGTAGTGCTGTACCTCTTCACATTTTCAGGTCAAGCTCCATCGCCGCGGCGATCGGGTGTATACCCTCGCCTCCCGGCGCGCCCTCGTCTCCGAACGGGATCGGTGTCTTCACACCGATCAGGTGAGCTTCTGATCACACCCTTGTAGCTTCATTTCTGCAAATGTAGTATTGCCTTGAATGCCCGTCGGACGGTAAGAGAGTGCTCGGAATTCATTTTAAGCAATATCGTGCCCACCGCGGCCCGTGAGTGAGTGCCACCCCACACCCCGCCTTGCGGGCCAGCCACCCACAAAGTTGGGACTCCCAGGCCCATTGGAGGTCAGCCTTAGCATTGTAAGTCCATTAGGACAATTGGGTCCCACCTCGGACCCTCACCATCATCTCCCGGACCCACCGGGTGAACGTGTGAACCGAGTGAGCAGAAATCATCGTTGTGAGAATCATTGAGCGCTTGTATGCTTGCGGGTCTAAGTCCTAGGGTCACCTTATCATATTTAGTGGTCTTTGGGCTGTGCCACATCAAGTGGTATCAGAGCGGTCATAGGCTTGTCCTTACAAGTCTAGTCTTGGGTCACACTAAGTCTTTCATAGGTGCATCCGCACACCCTTGCATAGCCCACCCAACCTTGCATGACCACTCGTAGTGGTACTCGCTTTCAACCCAATACTACATCTTCCAATCCCACAATGAATCCAAAACCCCAAGGGATACCTACCACTAACACTCATGACTTCAACTACTTCATGAAAGCCTTGACCTATGCCAATGAGCAGCTTGATAACATATCGGGCCGACTCAACCAACTTGGAAAAAATAGGCCCGCCCTAAGGACGGACGATAGGATGGCCCCTTTCCCACTTCCCACCTTTGATGGGACCTCTCCTAGCAAATATTTAGTTTGGGAAGCTACAATGGACCAATACTTCAATTGGTATCATATTTCCGAGGATGAAAAGGCATGGGTTGCCAAAATACAACTAACCAAAAGGGCTCAAACTCATTGGTGTAAAATTGAGGGCTTAAGGATAATTAGACGGGAAGCTCCCCTCACCACATGGGAGGACATGAAGGATCAACTAAGGGCTAGGTATGTGTCCCCATCCCACTCGGATCACCAAAACCCAAGGAGCACTCTCACTCCTCCCACCCCACCCGTCCAAACCCTTATCACTAAAACCCAAGTACCTAAGACCTCCACCTCCCCACCTAACCCCATGAGGTCCCCCACATCCCAACCAAAACCTCCTTCCCTAACCTACACTAGTCAAGCCCCTTTAGCCCCCACTTCCACCCCAAGTGATCCCAAGGGCAAGAGACCCCTAACCAACCCAATTCCCTCCATGGTGACCACCACTCATCCAACCCTCACCATTAAAAACCATGTGGACACCATGTCCACCCCTCCACCAAGGCCCATAATGGCCACCACCCCAAAACCCAAAACCCCTCACCCAACCCACCTCTCGCTTCCTACACCAATCTTACCCCAAATTAGGCCTCCACTACTTCCACTCCAAGTCCAACCCATGTCCGACCTTGCTCACCTCCTCGAGTGCGCCATGCCTCGACTAACACCAACCCACCCACCATAGACCTTCCTACCCCATTGTCCTTAGGAGTTGCAACCCACACACCTACCCAAGTGGAGAGGGATACCAATTCGGATCCACCTCCCAAAATCAAGGAAATCCAAGGGCCATACAACTCACCCACCCCTCCTAACCTAGTTCCTCAAGAGCTATACACCCTTCCCCATGACACCATCACCATAGATAAGTCCATATTCCTATGGCTCAAGCGAGGCCTCACCATTCCTAGTTTACAACCAAGCCACCTACTCATGGGACATCAATCCCAACTCATTCCCACTCAGCCTCATGTCACTTATCAAACCTCCTATTGTGTAGAAGATTTGGGAGACTTAGTGGCCTACCTACATTGGCAAGTCACTTGACCGATATGCTAGCCATGAGGCCATCAGAGTCTAGCACCATTAGCTTAGCTTACCCCACCATTGGCTCCATCACTTCCATCTACACCAATGGCCAATTTACAAGTGAGATCATACTCCTTCTTCCCATGGAGGAGGAACCCATCCTAGTCTACTCCCCAACCATTGAGATCCCAAGTACTTTGATTAGCCAACCCATTAGCAACCTTGGCCCAATTATCTTAGAGAGAGATGATTCGCCATTTGAGGACCTTGAGAACATGGAGTACCCCTACCTAGGTGACCCTTACCATAATCCCTTTGACCCTTTTCTATGGGAGCCTAAATCTCCATGTGACCCACTTTCCCTATTCACCACCCACCTCACCTTACCCACATCGCCCATGTCGACCCAAACTCCTCCCTTCCTAGAATCGGGTTACAACATGAGAGCCTTGACCTTAGGCAACAAACACCTTGGGATTGATGAAGTGCCCCACCCCATAACCACGTTCGTAGATCCCTTCGACCCATTCACGTGGACGTTCAAAAGTCATCCCACATCTATGCACATGGAAGTCACCTTTGGGATAAACATGCATGTGTCCAGGCCTACCACACCATTTGACATGATTCATAAGTCGGGTACATTCATCCACATCACCCACATGTCAAGTAGGCAGCATAAGTGGACCATATTCGGATGTATTGGCCCACCTTCATTCATCATGAGTCTTAAGCATGATAGGAGCATACATGGATGTCGGGTCCCCCGACATTTATCACACCCATGCATAAAAGGTTCATCTATGGATGTCCCGGCCCTCCTAAGACTACCACAGTCTTCATAGCATCAAAGTGTGATCGGTCTACATTTGGCTGCCCAGGTCCACCTTGGCATACCATTCGTTTCACACTAACATCGCATCATCATGCATGGCATACGCATTCTCGCAAGCATATAGGAAGGATCAATGAGACTTACAAAAGGCGGGCAGATGCTCATCGGCGCCACTACGAGTTCCAAGTGGGAGACTCGGTGATGGTGAGGACGGAGCAGCTCCTTCCAGGACCTGCCTCCAAGTTGAGGGCACGGGGTTCGGGACCCTTCGAGTTCTACGACGACTTGGCAGCAATGCTTATGAGCTTGACCTACCAGAAAGCTATGGGGTGCACCCTACCTTCAGTGTGGCGGACCTGGTACCCCACAAAGGCCCCGCGGTGGAACCCAGTGAGGAGCTTGAGCCTTTACCCCCCCTTATGAGAGACACTCCCGGAGGGACTCCACTTTCTAGCTTGAGAGACCGACGAGAGCAGGTAGAGGCAATACTGGATGAGCAGAGTATCATTACGAGGCACAGGGTGTATCAGCGCTATCTGGTTAGGTGGAAGAGCCGTCCCCCGATCGAGGATACATGGGTGAGTCGGGAGGATTTGATATGCTTGGATCCCGACATGATGGAGCAGTACGACAGCTAGGCAGACCCATACTCGACAGGGTCGAGCTCTCCCCACCCCGGGGGATTTGATGAGGGCATCTCCCGACACCCCTCTAGCTTTGATCGCCTGCACACTCTTGATATGGATTGATCATGGTCTACACTTGTTATCTTCATTTCCCAAGTTTCATTTTATGTATTTTCTTTTTATTGAGTCCTATCTTATGTATTTTCCTTTATTGAGTCATATGGTTTTAGTCCATTTCCCTTGTTATGTTTAATTGGGCCTTATTACTTTAGTTATGGGCCCATAGGATTGAGTCTAGGATATGCTCGGTCTTTTATCTTATTGTCAAGGGTATTTTGGTCATGTAAAGAATGGTTGCCTATATATAGGCCCCATCTCTCCTCTTGTATTCAACTTTTGATGAATATTGAAGAAAACCCTTTCAAACTCTCTCAATATCTCTCTCTCTCTCATTATCTCTCCATTATCTCTCCTCCTCTCTCTAAATTTCGAAATTCACTCTCTCTCCTCCCTCTCTCAACCACTTCCAACCCCCACCTACCTCCATTAACTCCCCACAACTTCCCACAACCCCTCTTTAATCCTCACCTAGTCCCAAGGAAGTTCCACCACTCAAAACCCCACCCTCCAACCACCACCTACCCCTTTCACTTCCCTAAGCATATCTCCACCTTCCTAAGGCTGAATTAACTCATTCCAAAGCCCAAATTCGAATCTCCCCTTCCCTCCTTACTCCCTAGGTCGCACCCCTCCTCTCCCCTCAAGCCAAGTTCGCCCCCTCCTCTCTTCTCCACTCCAGCTTTGTGTGCAGGCCGACCTGCAGTTTAGCACTCTGTTGCAGTGACGTCCACGACTGTATCCTGGTTCTGCTGGTGGCGTGGCCTAACTTTCTGGAAAGCCCTCCCTGTGCTCTTTGCAGGTGAGGTAGAATCACTCCATTCCGAGTTCGTGGCCGTCCGTGAAGGCTGTTCTTCCCCGACTGCACAGAACCTCTCAGACCAGGAGCCAGAGCGGCAGAGAAGACTCTACCACGACGAACCTTGAAGGAACCAGTCTTAGAGGTCTTCTACAAAGTTCTTCCTCCCCCTGTCAGCATCCAGGAACAGAAGGCAGAACCTCATTCGGCATCCGACAACCAGAGATACCAATTTTCTACCACACCCACACTGGTCTGCCTCCTCACAGTCTGCACCGACCACCGTCCACTTCTCTGGATACCCAGCTCATCTCCAACATCAGAAGACTTCCCCGTTCGTTTTGCTGCAAAGTAGACTCGTCCACGATTCCAACGAGTCTAGCGGTGCCAAATTTGGAGCTCAGGAGCGATCTTGGCAGCTTCTGCAACCTGCTATTTCAGACTGAGCTCTGCCAGAGACCAGAGCTGCATCCATCTTCCAGTCGCTGGAGCAGTCAGTCCCCAGATCAGAACGTCGTCCAAAAATTCAGGCCGCACCCCTCTCCGGTTAGCAAGCTTTTGGCGCAAGTTTCATCAGATTCCAAGCTCAGTGGAATTATTGGCAGCATCGACATCAGCCCTCTGTCCAGAATTACAGAAGCTAGGCAGAATCGGCAAAGCTCGGAAAGTCGACTCTATCTCGCTCGTTCCCCTCCCCGCTTGGCAGGCTGAAGGCCCCTCCCTACGTGGAGGTAATTTTTGGTTGTAATACATTAACCCCCACCCCAAGATCCCCACCCTTGCAAGGGGCGTAGTGCTGTACCTCTTCACATTTTCAGGTCAAGCTCCATCGCAGCGGCGATCGGGTGTATACCCTCGCCTCCCGGCGCGCCCTCGTCTCCGAACGGGATCGGTGTCTTCACACCGATCAGGTGAGCTTCTGATCACACCCTTGTAGCTTCATTTCTGTAAATGTAGTATTGCCTTGAATGCCCGTCGGACGGTAAGAGAGTGCTCGGAATTCATTTTAAGCAATATCGTGCCCACCGCGGCCCGTGAGTGAGTGCCACCCCACACCCCGCCTTGCGGGCCAGCCACCCACAAAGTTGGGACTCCTAGGCCCATTGGAGGTCAGCCTTAGCATTGTAAGTCTATTAGGACAATTGGGTCCCGCCTCGGACCCTCACCATCATCTCCCGGACCCACCGGGTGAACGTGTGAACCGAGTGAGCAGAAATCGTCGTTGTGAGAATCATTGAGCGCTTGTATGCTTGCGGGTCTAAGTCCTAGGGTCACCTTATCATATTTAGTGGTCTTTGGGCTGTGCCACATCATGTCGACTCGGGGGCCGATAATTGAAAGTTGTCGGCTAGGAGCTGATGATTGAAAGCTGTCGGCTCAAGGGCCGATAAATGAAAGCTTTCAGCTCGGGGGCCAATAATTGAAAACTATCAGCTCGGGGGTCGATAATTGAAAGCTGTCGGCTCAAGGACCGATAATTGAAAGATGTCGGCTCAAGGGCCGATAATTGAAAGCTGTCGGTGCAAGGGCCAATAATTGAAAGCTATCTGCGCAAGGGCCGATAATTGAAAGCTGTCGGCTCGGGGGCCGATAATTGAAAGCTATCGGCGTGGGAGCCAACAATTAGGAAGTGAGCCACAAGGGCAGAGAGGAGGGTTTATTCCTTTAACGGTCTGGACGGTGGGTCCAAATTGAAAGGGATTCGTCACCCAAAGGGACGGGGAGGAGAGTTTGTTGATTCAACAAGGATGTTCGTCACCCGGAGGGACGGGGAGAAGAACTTGTTGATTCAATGGCCTGGATGGGAGGTCCAAATCAAAAGGGGTATTCATCACCCGAAGGGACAGAGAGAAGAGTTGGTTCATGCAACGACCTGGACGGAAGGTCCAAATCAAGAGGATTATTCGTGACCCCGAAGGGACGGAGGGGTGGTCAAGTCGCTGACACGGGCTAGTGTTAGCACAAGGAAAAGGGATGATTCCTTACCCGAATGGCAGGCTCAGGCTAGGGTGAAAGGTTGTTTCGTTCTTTAATACACCGGGGGTACCAGCTGTATGAAGGGTCTTTTAATTCTTTGGCTGGACGGAAGGTTCGAACCAGAGTGGAGAGAATTTCTTTTTTAGTTTTCTACCAAGATGGAAGATCCGATCAGGAGTGGAGAGAATCTTTTTTGTTCTCTGGATGGGCGACAGGCCCGAACCAAAGTGAAAAGAACTTTTTGTTCTCTAGCTGGACGGAAGGTCTGATCTAGAGTGGAGAGAGTCTTTTTAGTTCTCTAGTCGGACGGAAGGTCCGATCTAGAATGGAAGGAATCTTTGTTCTCTAGCTGGGCAGAAGGTCCGACCTAGAGTGGAGAGAATCTTTTTTGTTCTCCGACTAGACGGCAGGTCCGAGCCAAAGTGAAAGGATCTTTTTGTTCTCTAACCGAACGGAAGGTCCGATCTAGTGTGAAAGGATATTTTTGTTCTCTAGTCGGACAGAAGGTCCGATCCAGAGTGACAGGGGTCGGTTTGTTCTCTGGCTGGGCGACAAGCCTGAACCAATGTGAAAGGATTTGATGTTCATCAATGCATCAGGAGTATCGGCTGTGAAATCTGAACCCGAGAAAGTGGGCCACGAGGGTCGGAGTTGATGTTGCAAAAGTAGGCCGCGAAGGCTACAATTGAGGAAGTGGGCTATAGAAGCCGAAGTTGGGAGGTTAGCAGGCCGTAAAGATGAGAAGTAGGCTGTGAGGGCCAAGATTGGGCTGTACGAGCCAGAACTGGGAAAGCAAGCCGTAATATTCAAAATTGAGTTTATTATTTTTCTCTTTTTTATTTCTTTATTTTTTTATTCAAGCATGCAGGCATTCGACAGCAGGCATAACATAAGTATAAATAAGATAGCTCCCTCTACAAGGGATAGGATAGGGACATCGCCCATAATTCGCAAACGCGGTGCGGGCCACGAGGCACGACTAAGGGGTGGTGCGCCCGTCAAGAGGATATCGCATGTCTTGCATGCACAGCTTAAATTCACGCATTTCACCCGAG
The DNA here is from genome assembly GCA_022559845.1 of Amorphophallus konjac. NCBI lineage: Eukaryota > Viridiplantae > Streptophyta > Magnoliopsida > Alismatales > Araceae > Amorphophallus > Amorphophallus konjac. The sequence continues at coordinate 258,858,834 of CM040122.1, read as the reverse complement.
GCAATCCTCTGTGGAGTGGAGGAGTAAACGTGTGAGCAAAAGGCCGTAAACATAGGAATATGCATGTTTTCTAAGCAACACTCGAGGGTTACTCTAGCGCCTACACATGAGTTTCAGGCTCTCCATTTCGGTAGCTTCGCATAGCCCCCATCTGTTTATTTTGGTAGCGGATTTCACCGTTCGACGCGAGTCTCCTCATGTGTCTCAATGGGGATTCCCAACTACTAGGATTCATCCTTATCATAATTCTATTACGGATTTCACCGTTCGACGCGAGTTTCCTCATGTGTCTCAATGGAGATTCCCGGCTATTAGGCTTCATCCTTATTGAAATTCGCTTCACCATTTCGCACGAGTCTCCTCATTTGTTTCAGTGGGGATTCCCGACTACTCAGATTCACATTTTTCTCCTTTCTTCTTGCATCATTTTTCTTTTCTTTCTTTTTTTTTTTAGTGGGGGTAGGCAACTTTTCCCTCACGATTACCTTTCACGCGAGTGCAGGAATTCAAATCTCCGTAGAGTGCTAAGAAGAAAGTCGGGCAATCCCTATGGTTGAAGACCATTACACACATTAAATGTGAAGTGTGAGAGCGTTGCCTCATGTTTATTTTGTGAGTTAGGCTCAGCAATTTAGCCATGATTCTTCCCCTTGACGTGTGCACCCGCCATAATTGGGTTCCCTTCGAGCATATGTCGTGACGCACGTGCATTTGGAATCGAGGCAGCATTATTATTTAGCAAGGAAACAAGGTCCTAGAAAATTCCAAGGAGGTGTGTTATTTTATATTATAAGCAAGCATGCAAGCATGGTAGCCAAGCATTTTTTTTTGTTCTCCTTTTTTTTGCGTAAGAAAATACTGTTGTTATGTATATGTGTCTTGTAAGTGGTAGTAGAAGTATTAGGGAAGCATGCCGCGAATGGTCGAAAGGAAATTAGGGAAGCAGGCCGTAGGAGCCAGAGTGGGGAAAGCATGCTACAAAGGCCAAAGGCTTGGGGGGGGGGGAGTAGGCTACGAGAGCCCAAAATTGTGGGAAGCAGGCTATGAAAGCCGAATTCTGGGAAGCAGGCTATAAAAGCTAAAATTGGGAAGCAGGTCGTAAAGGTCAAATTCTGGGAAGCGGGCTCCGAGAGCCGAAATTGGGAAAGCGGGCTGCAAGAGCAGAAGATAAGGGTTTCTTTTTGTTCTCTTGTCGGGGGAAAGATCCGAACCAGAGTGAAAGGTCGTTTCTTTTGTGCTTCGGTCAGGAAAGGGTCCGAGCGAAAGTGAAAGGGTCTATTCTTTTGTTCTTTGGCCGGGGAAGGATCCGAACCAAAGTGAAATGTTGATTCTTTGATTCTCTAGCCGGGGAAGGACCCGAACCAAAGTGAAAGGTTGATTCTTTAATTCTCTGGCCGGGGAAGGATCCGAACCAAAGTGAAAGGTTGATTCATTGATTCTCTGGCCGGGGAAGGACCCGAACCAAAGTGAAAGGGTTATTTTTGATTCTCCGACCGGGGAAGGACCCGAACCAAAGTGAGAGGGTTATTTTTGATTGGGAAGCTGTCAGCTAGGAGCCGATGATTAGGGTAGCTATCGGCTCGGAGGTCGATGATTAGAAAGCTATCGACCTAGAAGTCGATAATTGGATAGCTGTCGGCTCGGAGGTCGATGATTAGAAAGCTATCAGCCAGGAGGACGATGAATAGAAAGCTGTCGACTCAAAGGTCAATAATGGAGTAGCTATCGGCTCAGGGGCCAATGATTGGATAGCTGTCGACTCGGAGGTCGATAATTGGATAGCTGTCGGCTCGGAGGCCGATGATGGGGAAGCCCCATCGTGAAAGGTTTATGTCGGTTTAACGCCCCGTAGGCGAAAGGTTTTGTCGGTTTAATGCCCCATAGGCGAAATATTTAGTCAGTTTAATGCCCTGTAGGCAAAAGGTTTTGTCGGTTTAACGCCCCATCGGCGGAAGGTTTTGTCGGTTTAACGCCCCGTCAGCGGAAGGTTTAGTCAGTTTAATGCCCCATAGGCAAAGGGTTTTATCAGTTTAACGCCCTGTCGGTGGAAGGTTTATGTCGGTTTAATGCCCCATAGGCGAAAGGTTTTGTCGGTTTAACGCCCCGTCGGTGAAAGGTTTTGTCAGTTTAATGCCCCGTAGGCAAAAGGTTTTGTCGGTTTAACGCCCCGTCGGCGGAAGGTTTATGTCGGTTTAGCGCCCCATCGGTGAAAGGTTTAGTCAGTTTAATGCCCCGTAGGCAAAGGGTTTTGCCAGTTTAACGCCCCGTCGGCGGAAGGTTTATGTCGGTTTAACGCCCCGTAGGCGAAAGGTTTTGTCGGTTTAACGCCCCGTTGGCGAAAGGTTTTGTCGGTTTAACGCCCCGTCGGCGGAAGGTTTATGTCAGTTTAATGCCCCGTAGATGAAAGGTTTAGTCAGTTTAATGCTCCGTAGGCAAAGGGTTTTATCGGTTTAACACCCCGTCGGTGGAAGGTTTTGTTGACTTAGATGAAAAGTCATGACACCAACCCCATGAGAAGTCTATTTGTTGGATGGCCGGAGGTAGAAGGTGAAAGACCATGTCTGTCTCAAGGCTTACTTTCTTTTCTTCTCTTCTTCTTTTATGCGGGGAGGCGAGTGGAGAGACCATGTATGCCTGATGACTGTTCTTTTCTTTCCTGCTCTTCTTTTTCTTGTGAAGAGGCGGGTTCAAAGACCACGTCCACTTCATGACTGTTCTTTTTGTTCTGCTCTTCCTTTCTCATTGATGCCCCCGGACTGGGGTGTGTTCTTTTAACATGCCCCTAGGTTGGAGTGTAGCTTTTCTTCATCTGCCCCCTAGGTCGGGAGGTAGGCCTCTTTGCTTTTGTGCCCCTAGGCAGGGGTGTAATCTTTTGGCTTCTATGCCCCCCCCCTCCCCCCCCCCCCCCGTGGCGGGGTATATTTCTCTTCACGTGCCCCCAGGCCGGGGTGTATTCTTTTATGGCTTCTATGCCCCTAGGCGGGGTGTATGTTTCTCCTTCAAACGCCCCTAGAGCTCTTCGTTTCTTGTGCACCGAAGGCAGGATTGGTCTCTTCTTTAAGTACCCCCGAGTCGGGGTGTAACTTCATGCTTCTTATGCCCCCAGGCTGGGGTGGATTCTGCTTCTTTGCTTCTGTGCCCCCATATCGGGGTATATTTCTTCCTCGAATACCCATGAGCTGGGTTGCAACTTTGTTTCTTCTTATGCCCCTAGGTCGGGGTAGATTCTTTTCATGTGCCCCCCGAAGCCGGGGTGTAACTTTTGCCTTATGTGCCCCCGAGTCGGGGTGGATTCTCTTCATGTGCCCCTGAGCGGGGTGTATCTTTTATAGCTTCTATGCCCCCAGACGGGGTGTAACTTATGCTTCTTATGCTCCCCGTGGCAGGGTACATTCCTTGCTTCTCACTGCCCCATGGCGGGGTGTAGTTCTTCTTCGAATGCCCCTGATGCGGGGTGGATTCTTCTGCTTCTTCTGCCCTAGGGTGGGGTATATTTCTCTTTGTATTCCCCATCCTGGGGTGTATTTTTGTTTCATATGCCTCCATATCGGGGTATATTTCTCCCTCAAATACCCCTAAACCGGGGTGTATTCTTTGTCTCATATGTCCCCCGAGTCGGGGTGTGCTTTACTTCTTGTGTACCCCGGGCGGAGTGTATTATGCTTCTTCTACCCCTCAAGGCGGGGTGTGTGTCTTTTCATATATCCCCGGAGCGGGTGTAGTTTATTCTTCAAATGCCCCAAGGCCGGGGTGTAACTTTTGCTTTATGTGCCCCTGAGTCGGGGTGGATTCTCTTCATGTGCCCCCGGGCCGGGGTGCAACTCTGTTTCTTCTTATCCCCCCAAGTCGGGGTAGATTCTTCTCACATGCCCCTGAGTCGGGGTGTATTCTCATCATGTGCCCCCTAAGTGGGGTGTATCTTTTGCTTCTTATGCCCCATAGCAGGGTGGATTCTTCTTTTTCTACCCCGACACACTGGGGGATGTTTGATTCCTGTGCACCCAAGGTGGGGTGTATTACTGCTTTTGATGCCCCCAAGGTGGAGTGTAATTCTTCTTCAGATCCCAGTAAGCTGGGGTGCGTTCTTTAAGGCTTCTATGCCCCCGTGGCGGGGTATGTTGCTCCGTCAAATGCCCCTGAGTCGGGGTGTATTCTTTTGTTTCTTACACTCCTATGGAGGGGTGGATGAATGCTATCTTCTAGATTCGTGGCCGTGCTCGGCCTCATTGCTATAAAGAATTCCCTATGGCGGGGAGGAGTTCGTCAAGCTAGAGTTGTGGCTTGTTGGATCTCCGAGCAGTCACTCGAGGGGCCGTCTTATGCCAGATAAGGGCAGCAGGAAGGTGGAATGGGCCAGTGCATTGCACCATAGAATTGGACCCTCCTAGAGTCGGGCGGGATGCCGGCCTTCTTCTTGTCCTTTTGGTCGGCGATGCTTGCCATTTTTTTTTGTCTTTTCTTTTCTTCTCTTCCTTTTTTGTATAATAGACCAAGGTGGGTGCGCAGGAGAGCGCTCACTCCCTCGGGGAGGGGATGAGTGGTTCGCTCCACCGCATCAATCTCACAGTGGTAATCTTTATTCAGCATGTGTCTCGATGGATATGGCCGTACAACCCTCTCTCGTCGATTCTTTCTCTTCCCTTTTTGTTTCTCCTCCCTTCTTCTCTCTTTCTCTTCTCTCCTTTTTTAGCGGCCTTCATGATTCATGGAAGCTGTAGGTGCCTCGGAGTAGCATCTCTGAGGCCATAAAATATTTTCGCCTGGTCCGGCTTTTCTCCCCATAGGGCTAGCGAAGGCAACACCTGAAATTCATCAAAGGAGGCAAACATCGTTTATTAGGAGGCCATGAGGCCCCGAATCCCGGCGAAGAGATGAAGGGTGGTTTCAGTCCCACCGGGCGTGCCAGACTTGTGGATGCACTTTTCGACACGCTCATTTGTTTGATTCTTTAAGTCAGTTTATTCGGTGAGTTTATTCGTTTATTAAGTGCGTGGGCATGCCAGTCACCTAGGTGACGATTTATTATGCACTCAATCTGACTAATCAGACGATTGTGTGGTTTGTGTCGGGACCAAAACCTGCCATGCCATAAAGGTCACGGCGTTATTTGCATCCCCTCGGAGAGGGGAACACCCTTGATTAATCACCGGGAATCGGGGCCTCATGGCCAGGAAACTATATCGAGAGAAACAAGCCGATAGGGGTCTCGAATCAGTCGGAAAGCCCGATGTCTAGGGAAGCAAGCATTTCGAAATATGTCGGTCACTTAAGGGACCATTTTGATATTCGGACGAGCGTCCAGCTTCAGAAAATCATGATCGTCACGGGGAAAACCGGAGCATATGTATGCCGGGGTACGGAAAATTTATTATTCAAAGGGACGGGAAACGTTCAGTTAAATCTCGGTTAGAGTGGTCGGAAATCGATAAGTTTGTCAGCCCGGTGCGAGATCAGGTCAGGACCATTCCGGGGGCGCCTCCCGCGGTCCAAACGAGGCTTGCGCGGGCATCGTTAATATTTTCGGTGCCGAGGGGCCGCGGGAAAGTGTCCCGGGACTACATTCCAAATCAAAGACATGTACAGAGATAGCCGGCTATAGGCCTGGGATGTGGGTCAGGTAATGACCATGGTTGGGGCGAACCGGAGGTCCAAATGTGACTCACGAAGGTCTTATTGATATTCCCACCCATAGGGTTCGGGGAAGATGAGAGCCGTCTCGTTCCATTCAGCTTTTGTTGGTCATTCATGGACCACTTTATGTTCGGACAAAGATCCGTATTGAAGGCACGACGTAAACGGAAATAAACCCGTACAAATGTCTGTCATGAGTACGGCAAGTTTAATGCAAGTGCGGGATTAGATCCCGGTATATATGTCGGTCACTAACGGACCATTCGTCGTTCGGATGAGAGTCTGCATTCAAAGCGTCAAAGACAACGACAAAGCCATACGGATGTCTGCCGTAGGTACGGCAAGTTTAATGTGGGTGCGGGATTAGATCCCGGTATGTATATATCGGTCTCTAACGGACCATTCATTATTTGAATGAGAGCCCACATTTGAAGCATCGAAGATGACGACAAAACCGTACGAATGTCTACCGCAAGTACGGCAAGTTTAATGGGATTGCGGGCTTGGATCCCGATAGAAGTGGGTCAAGTTGATGGACTATCGGCCCAAGAGGTGCACGGATCATGACCATGTCAGAGATTCCGAGATCCACGTTCGATACCACGGGGCATCATTGCTTTTCTCTTCACGCATAGTCCGGGGGAGCGGTTTGTTAAGTGTGAAGCCCGAACTCGCCAACATATGCCCTCGCACGCGGATCGACCTGCGCGGTCAGGTCGCGGATTTCTTTTTATGGAAGGCACACCGGATTAAGGAAGCAAAGGGGCGCGCCGGAATAGGAGGTGAAAGGGGGGGCGCGTCGGAATAGGAGGTGAAAGGGGGGGCACGTCGGAATAGGAGGCAGGGGGGCCCGCCGGATTAAGGCCAATGAAGAGGAGGGCACGCCGGATTGAGGCTCAAGGGTGCACACTATTCATTTCTGGAGTTTCAAGATGGTTTTGAGTGTAATGTTATTCCGGCGCGGGGGGGGGGGGGGTAGTGTTGTGCCCCTGTGATTTTGATGATAGCAAACACTATGAGTTATCTAATCATCTGTGACATGTTTTTCAACTCTATGATTTTGATGATAGCATATCATGAACATCTGATTGACTGTCTTGCTATGGGCATATATCATGTCAGTTCTACAGCTTTGCATATCATGAATCTGTGGCTTTGCATATCATGAATCTATGTCTGAATTATATTTCTGCTTTGGGCATATGAATGTGCTATCTTGCATTAGCAGACATTCAGTTGATACAGCATTGCATTCTGTCATATGTCAGTTCATACAGCATTGCATTCTGTCATTTATCAAGTCTATACACTGCTTGATTCAATGTCTGTACAGCCTTCGCAAGAGCAAGTCTGTACATCGTTCTCTCCATTCAGAGTCTATACATCAGTCAGCATTGCCTGTTGCATTGTTCATCAAGTCTAGACATTGTGCATTCCTTCATATCAAGTCTAGACATTGCATGCCATAAGTCTACACAGTGGTCTTCACTCATGTGCATCAAGTCTGCACATTGCCTTTGCATAAGGTCACTCAAAGTCGATTCATTGTTCACAACATTGGCCAAGTCTACACATCGTCATCTTACATTCAAGTCTGCACGTTGGCCAAGTCTGTACATCGCCACATTGTTCATGCATTGCATAGCTCAAGTCTGTACAGTCAGTGTGTTTCACTCATCTAAAGTCTATACATTCCTTCCCATCTTTACCTACGTTCTGAACTGAGCAAGTCTATACATTCCTTTCCTTTGCCTACGTTCCGAACACAAGTCTACACACTGTCCTGTAGCTTGCATGAGTCATTGAAGTCTGTGCATTGCCTTGGAGCTTTCCAAAGTCTATACATTAGCCAACAGTGCATCATCTCTCGCTAAGTCCACACAACCTTTGCATTGCACTAAGTCTATACATTGCACTATAGCATGCATCCACATCGTCACATTGTTCATGCATTGTTTAGCCCAAGTCTATACATCGGCCCTGTAGCTTGCTTAGCCCAAGTCTATACATCGGCCCTGTAGCTTGCTTAGCAGAAGTCTGTACATCCACCGCTGAACCTTCCAAGCCTATACTTCGCTGCATTGGCCAAGTCCATACATTGGACTGTTCATGCATCACTCCATTTGGCAAGTCTGTACATTGGACTGTTCATGCATCACTCCATTTGGCTAAGTCTATACATCATCCATCGTCTCAACTTGCGTCTCATGCCAAGTCTGTACAGCCTAGACATTGTTCAGAACATACTAGCCTATAGAGTGTCAAGTATATTCATGCACCGTCTCAGTTGAACTTAAAGTATGTACATCCACCATCCCCTTTAATTTGAAGTCTATACATCGTGCATTGTTAAGTCTGCACATTGTGGTAAGCAAGTCTACACAACGCCTTGTTAGGAAGTCTATACATCGCCATAGCTTGCATGCAGAGTCTAGACAGTCTTAACCAAGTCTATACAACGTGTCTGCATGTAAGCATTCAATGTCTGTACATCTTCAAGGGGTAAATCTATACATTGGATATGGGTGAGCATCGTGAAGTCTATACACTGCTTGTGTAACTCAAGTCTTTACATCATAGTCTATTCATCGGCGCACTGTTCATGCATCAGTTCTCCAAGTATATATATCGGTGCACTGTTCATGCATCAGTTCTCCAAGTATATATATCGGCACACTGTTCATGCATCAGTTCTCCAAGTATATACATCGGCGCACTATTCATGCATCGGTTAAGTCTATACACTGGCTATGGCTTGTTCAAGCATCTTACCCATGCAAGTCTGTACACTGAGGTCGCTTGAAGGGCTTCAAGTCTACACACTTCAGTGCACGTCTGCATCTCTTTCAAGACGAAGTCTATACACTAGTTTCCAAGGCTTCAACTCTATACACTCGTTATCACCCTTCAAGTCTATACACTCAAGCTGCATCATGCCTGTACACACTTTGTTAACAGCCTGAACCAAGTCTGTACATCCATCTGATATCTTCTTATGACTGTGTGACAGGTACTGTTCGTGAAGCCTATGAAGGGCACGTGATCCGAGGTTGGCACCTGGCACGTGATCCGAGGACAACGCCCTAATTGCTGCTGCTATAAATATGAAGCCTCCTCCATCTGGAGAAGACTGATCAAGTAGTGGATGAAAGACAGAGGAAAGAGTGTGATCAAGATCAAAAAAGGAGAGAGTGAACGTGCAGAAGTGATCAAGAGAGCAAGAGAGTGATTGAGATAGAAGGAAAGAGCTGCAGAGAGGCAGAGAGGTAGTGAGCAGAAGAAGAAGAAAGAAGAAAGAAGAAGAGTGATCCAGAGAGCAGAAGAGAGATCGAGAGAGCCTGCGAAAGAGAATAAAAAGAGGGGTGAGAAGAAGAGAGAGCTAGAGTAAAAGAAGCTTCAACTGAAGATCAGTTTCTACTGGACCGTGGATCAAATCCAGGCCAGCCAGCTCCTGCGAGAGCTATTGTGCATTTCATTTTTCCAGCTTTCAGTTGCTGCGGTTTTTGTTTTCTCCTTTTAACTGTTCACTAGTTGTTCTTCCGTTCCTCTAGTGTGAGGTCGGGTGCCCTCCGGTTTGGAGGAAGAGAGACTTGCATCTCTGGTTGCCTGTGACTGGATGTCACTGGTTGTTTCCCTCCGGTTGGGAGGAAGGGAGGTCCGAGACCTCTAGGTTGCAAGTGGCTGGGAGTCACTTGTGGGTTCCCTCCTGGTTTGGCGGAAGGGAGATCCGTCTCCGGTTCTGGTCTTGTGGGTTGCAAGACTAGGTGTTCCCTCCTGGTCTGGAGGAAGAGAGACTTGCGTCTCTGGTTTGCTAGTGACTGGGTGTCACTAGTGGTTCCCTCCGGTTGGGAGGAAGAGGAGAGGTTGTTCCCCTGGTCAAGCTGTTTGGTAGCATTTGTTTGCAGACTGAGTCTGCTGTTCTAGCCCTGCTAGTGGAAGCCTCACTCCGGTTTGGAGTGAGGGGTGGACGTAGGTCTGTGGACCGAACCACCTAAAAAATCCTGGTGTTCACTTATGGTTTGCTTTTGTACTTGTGTTCTTTTCATTGCTGCGCATTAGATGCTTGCTTAGGATCGTGTGAGGGCTAATTCAATTGTGTTGTCTTGCCGAGATCCGTCTTAGTATTTTCAGTATATTTCATCAACTGTTCTTATTCCGCATATTAGAGCATTAGAGTTTTAATTGGGCGATATTTGAAGAGGGATACATTCACCCCCCCTCTGTATCCGAGCTTTGCACCCTATCAATTGGTATCAGAGCGGTTCTCTGACTGATCAGATCCAACGATTTGCAGAGGATCCTATTATCTTTGGTGCATTTATGAATTTACTCTCTGATGCATTAACCTACTTGCCGATTTAATCAATGGGTTCTCCACCGATTTTCAATGGCTCTAATTTTAACTCATGGGTTAGCAGTCTACATAACTATGTGAATTTGATGGATCTGGATCTGTGAAAGTTAATCTCACATGGTCCTCACAGACTGCCAAAGAAAGAGTCCATATGGACTAACAGTCACAGATCAAGAAATGGAGAGAATTAGAAAATTTTGAAATTAATGAAAGAAGCTACTAACAAGGCTCTACATTCTTATTTTTATGACTGCAGGTCCGCTAAGGACATTATGGATAAGCTGAAGCTAGCTCAGATGAGAAATGAGGACAGCTGTCTAATGGCTGACAAGAGCAACCATGGGAGTGATCAAGATGAATCCGAAGATGCTGAAGAGGTAACCAACCCTTTCTCTAGTTACACTTTAGACGACTGGGAAGATGCCTATGCCAATCTGTTAGAATTCTTTGAAAGACTAAAGAAGAAGAATAAAAAATTGATAAAGAAGCTAAAGAAACATCAGGATGCTAAATCTTGAGGTGAAAGCCCTGAAATTCTAAAAATTGAAAATGACATATTTAGAAGACAATTAACAGATTTTGATTCTATTAGTTCAGATTTAGATCATTTGAAATCTGAAAAACAAACTCTTATGAAACAAATTGATTTACACAAAAAGGAGAATCAATAGCTTGTTTGTGAAATTGCTGAACTAAAGGAGAGGCATAGTTTAATTGATGATGATCAGGCTCATAACAATGATGTTGTTCAAAATGAAGAACTAGTGAGAAACTTAGAGCTTGTCAACTCTGAATTGGAAAACATGAAATCTGAAAATAAAATATTCAAAAACCAGCTCAAAGAATCTGAACACAAATCAAATAATCTTGAAAAAGTAAATAGTTTGATTTCTGAGAAACTGGAGGCTGAGAGAGTAATAAACTTAGATCTTCAGAAAAATTTCAACAAACTTAAATCTGAAAAACAACAAGAAATGTTTTATGAATGTCAGTCTTCAACAGATGAATGGGTGTTTGATGATGAACTCCTAGAGCAAAACAGTAAACTGAAAGAGGAAATTAATAAGCTGAATCACCTAAACTCAGCAATGTCTGAGAGGCTAATCACTTTAGAAAAAGGAAAGAGTGTAAACCTGGTGAGCTCTAGTGAGTTGCTGAATGCTGAACATGAAATTACAAATCTGAAAAACATCAACCTAATGTTGAGTGGGAATGTCACTTGCTGTGAACAAAAGATAGCTAAATATGAGTTAACAATCACATCCCTTCAACAAGAAGTTGATGATCTTTATAACTCCCTATCTGAAGCTGACAATGAAATAAAATTAAAACAGGAAGTTGAAAAACTCAAAAGTCTGAATGATGCCTTGCATCAACAAGTCATTTCCTGTGAAACAGATCTGTCCAAATATGAAGCTAATATTTGTGGCTTAAATTCTGAAATTCAAGATTTGAAAAACTCCTTGTCAAAATTTGTCAAGGGAAAGGACAATCTGAATAAGCTTCTGGGAAAGAGTGATAACTCTCAGAGAGAGGGGCTGGGTTACAGTTCAACAAACAAAAGGATCAATAGCAATAAAACTTCAACTGTGTTTGTAAAAGCTTCTGATCAAAACACAACTGCTGGTTCTTCTGTTTTTCAATTTACTGTACAAAAACCCACTGTCAGTCCCAAAATTGTCGGACAAACTCAAAAATTAAAAAAGGATGAAAACTTACAGAAAAAGGACAAAACTACTCCAGTTGGTACAAAGACTGTTGCACACAATTCACATGACCTCTTAAACACTGATACTAAAAAGGGGTCGTGCTATTATTGTGGGAAAGTAGGTCACATAATGAAAGATTGTAGATTAATGCTAAAAGATGAGCATGGTAGTGAAACATCACATTCTAGAAATTCTTTTAATAGAAATCATGCTGCTAGAAAGCCTGATGCTTCATGTTATTATTGTGGGAAGCATGGTCATCTCATGAGTGAATGTTTTATCATGAAAGAAGATAATAAACTGCATGCCAGGTCTTCCATTCATTTTCATGGTCCTTATGGAGCTAAACACAAGTCTAGTCAGCACATTGTGTGCTCTAACTGCAATAAGCTTGGGCACAAGGCTGCTGAGTGCGGGTTTGGCTCCACTTGGGGTAAAAATGGTTTTCATAGAAGAAATTCTTTTGCATGCTCTCACTGTGGGAAGAATGGCCATACAGTCAAGAACTGTTAGCATGTTCAGAAGAACTCTGTTAACCCCTATGTTGTCAAATTCCCTGCAAAACCATTTGCAAGATTCTCATGCTATAATTGTGGGAAGCCAGGCCATAGATCTGCTGAATGTTGGCTGATTAGGAATAAGAAACAAACTGTTCATGCATACAACAGAAAATTTTATGATCATGTTTATAAACAAACTGTTAGCATGTCCCCCGTAAGCGACGCGCCGCAATGGCGCCCGATTGCGGTGTCAAATAGGCAAGGGTCCTCGTGTGGGGTTGGACGCACACGGGTAAAGAAGCAAGTCCAAAAATATAGGATCCGTCTAGCTACTTGGAATATAGGAACTTTAACGGGTAAGGGTTTAGAATTAGTTAAATTAATGAAGGACAGGAGGGTTAACATAGCTTGCCTACAAGAAACTAGGTGGAAAGGACATAAAGCTAAAGACATTGATGGGTATAAAATTTGGTATACGGGTAATAATAACTCTAGAAATGGTGTTGCTATAATAATAGATAAAAACTTAAAAGACAGAGTTGTGGAAGTAAATAGATTGGGGGATAGACTAATGGTAATTAAACTTATCTTAGGTGATGATATTTTGAATATAATTAGTGCATATGCACCTCAAGTAGGATTAGAAGAGAGCATTAAAAAGTAATTTTGGGAGGCTATTGATAGTTTGATCCAAAATATCCCTAGTGAAGAGAGAATCTTTATTGGAGGGGATCTTAATGGTCATGTGGGTATAGATAATAGAGGCTATGAGAGGATTCATAGAGGGCTTGGTTTTGGTAATAGAAATGATATGGGTAACACTATTCTTGATTTTGCTATGGCCTATGATCTAGCAATTATTAATACCTTCTTTAAGAAGCGGGACGAACACTTAATAACATACAAGAGTGGAACACATATAAGTCAAATTGACTATTTTCTCATTAGGAAGGTCGATAGAGTTTTATGTAAAGATTGCAAAGTTATTCTTGGTGAGAGTCTAGCCCCTCAACATAGATTGTTAGTAATGGATGTCACTATCCCTAAATTCAAAAGAAAGATCATTATAAATAATTATTCCAAGATTAAATGGTGGAATTTAAAAGGTAAAAGTTTAGAAACTTTTAAAAATCATCTATTAAAGGAAAATATTTGGAATTTAGAACAAGAAACTAATGTAATGTGGAATAATGTTACAAATTGTATAACGAGGGTTGCAAAATAACTCTTAGGCGAATCTAAAGGTAAAAAGAACTTAGAAAAAGAGACTTGGTGGTGGAGTGAGGAAATTCAAAATACCATTAAAGTAAAAAAGGAATGCTTTAAAGTTTGGCAAGCTAACAAAAATGCTCAAACCCTAGAAGCGTATAAAATCGCTAAAAAGAGAGCTAAGAAAATAGTCAGCGAAGCCAAATCAAAGGCATTTGAAGATTTATATAATAAATTAGGAACCCGAGAGGGTGAAAAGGACATATTTAAACTAGCTAAATTAAGAGAAAGGAAAACTAGAGATTTAGATCATGTTCGGTGCATTAAAGGTGAAGATCAAAGGGTTTTAACTAAGGATCTTGAGATTAAAGGGAGGTGGCATAGCTATTTTCAGAAGTTACTTAATGGAGATTCCGTCAAGGATTTATCTTTAGAAGGTACCCAAGAGTCCACAATATTTGATAAATATCAATATTTCAGGCGTATTAAGATGTCAGAAGTGGAGGATGCTTTAAGGAAAATGAAAGTGGGCAAGGCCTTAGGACTAGATGGCTTACCTATTGAAGTATGGAAAGGCCTAGGAGATATTGGTATTCAGTGGCTAACTAAATTTTTTAATAAAATTTTAAAGGAACGGAGAATGCCAGAAGTTTGGAGAAAAAGTGTTGTAGTTCCTTTCTATAAAAATAAAGGAGATATTCAAAGTTGTAATAATTATCGTGAAATTAAGCTTATGAGTCATACTATGAAACTTTGGGAAAGAGTAATTGATAAACGCCTCCGTGGTATGACTACTGTGTCGGAAAATCAGTTTGGTTTTATGCCAAATAGATCTACTACAGAAGCTATTTTCTTGCTACGGCAGCTAATGGAGAAGTATAGAGAGATGAGAAAAGATTTGTATATAGTTTTTCTTGATTTAGAGAAGGCGTACGATCGAGTACCGAGAGAATTGATTTGGTGGACATTAAGAAAGAAAGGAATCTCTCAAGGATATGTTGATTTGATTAAGGATATGTACGACGGTGCTATTACTAGTGTTCGAACTATTGCTGGGGAGACTGGTGAATTTCCCGTTTCTATAGGTTTGCATCAAGGTTCTGCACTAAGTCCGTATCTCTTTGCCTTAGTTATGGATGAAGTAACTAAATAATTGCATGAGGATATCCCTTGGTGTATGCTATTTGTAGACGATATTGTTTTAATTGATGAGAGTATTGATGCTCTAAATGCTAAGTTAGAGCGTTGGAGACTTGCCTTGGAGTCTAAAGGTTTTAAAATTAGTAGGAGCAAGTCAGAATTTATGCACTGTAATTTTAGTAATGGGAGAGTGGTTCAGGAAGACATGGTTCTAATTGATGGACATAACATTCCGAAGAGTAGTAGCTTTCGATACTTAGGGTCTATCATACAAGAGAATGGGGAGATTTATGATGACGTTACACATAGGATTAAGGCAGGCTGGTTAAGATGGAGAAGTGCATCAGGTGTCCTTTGTGATCGTCGTATGCCTGTGAAACTCAAAGGGAGGTTTTATAGAACGGCTGTGAGACCCGCTCTGTTATATGGTACCGAGTGTTGGGCAGTACGAAAGGAACACATCCACAAAATGTGTGTAGCAGAGATGAGGATGTTGAGATGGATGTGTGGCAAGACTAAGAAAGACAAGATTAGGAATGAGCGCATCCGTAAGGACTTAGGGATAGCTCCAATTGATAGTAAAATGAGAGAAAATAGACTCAGGTGGTTTGGACATGTGTTTCGTCGCCCTAACTCAGCGCCGGTTAAAAGATGTGATCAAATCTTAGTGGATGCTAGCAAAAGAGCTCGAGGAAGGCCTAAAATGAGATGGTGCGATGTTATTAGGAAGGACATTAGTTCCTTGAGTTTAAATATGAATATTGCACTTGATAGAAATCTTTGGCGGAACAGGATTCATGTAGCCGACCCCAATTAATTGGGATAAGGCTCTGATGATGATGATGATGTTTATAAACCTCATACTGCTGTTACTATGCATCATAAGAACCAGAAACCAGTCACATCATGTAGATATTGTGGAAAGTATGGTCACTCTATGGAAAATTATTATTTGATGGATCATGATGACCATGCTGCTAAGAAATTATTTAGA
Source organism: Amorphophallus konjac (assembly GCA_022559845.1). Lineage (NCBI taxonomy): Eukaryota > Viridiplantae > Streptophyta > Magnoliopsida > Alismatales > Araceae > Amorphophallus > Amorphophallus konjac. The sequence goes on along the minus strand of CM040122.1, from coordinate 258,843,297 downwards.
ACACCTGTCAGGGCTAATGCAGGACCCAAAGCTGCTTGGGTCCCTGCAGGATCAAAATGATCAAAAAACTTTGCAGGTGTGCCTTGGGGGATGAAGAACAAAGAGGGGTTAATAAACCAAGGCACTCAAAAAGGGAAACCCCAAGATTCTACTCTTCAGGTCAGTTCTGAACAACATGTTTAAATTCCATCATCTGAAAATTGACTGATTGAGATGGTTAAGCATCTTGTTAATTTAATCTATGCTTAGTTGGAATCTTCTGAAATGGAATTGCTCAATCATGTTCATGGTAGCTCACTTATGTCTGAAGTGCATGGATTATATTTGAATGTCAAATTTGAAATCATGTGATGTACTTTCACTGCACATCATGCACTTAGTCAGGGGGAGCTCAATCATTCTTAATTAACCACACTACTGCTCATGCTTTGTTATATATATGTAGCATCTAGTCAGGGGGACCTTTCCTGTTCCATCTCTTCATCTCTTGAACTCTCACTGTCTAGCTATCTGATCCACTCTTGGCAAATGTGTGGTTCACTTGAATTCCCTGCTATCTACACTTTTGTAGCTGTTCTGTCTAAACTCCAGACTCAGCTATTGATTTCAAAACTGCACCGTTCTAATGATTCACTCCTTGTCTCATCATGATTGCTCTCTGCTAATCTCTCAATAAAAATACTTTGTTGACTCCACTGATTTCTTGACAATGTCATTGATTCATATGAATGAGGAAAGATTTTAGTCAGTGCACCCTAGACATAAATCAGACATATTCTGAAAAGAAGAAACCTCTATTATACTGGCTTAAGAATGTTTTGATAAATCAAATTGATTTAAGTCTAATGTATTTCCTAAGTTTTGATGTAAAAGACTTGAAAATATCTGAATCATCATGCTTAATAAATCTTAACCAATTGTCTCATGAACTTCATGCAAAACTTTCTGAAATCTAAAAATTTAAAAGACATGGCTATCCTTGGTTAAGATACATGTAGAAGGTATTGTTTTTAAACATTTCAGTGTACTGAGCATTGTTTGAAAAAATCTGAAATCATTTAAAAATTTAAAGCAAGAGTAATGACTTTGGTCACAGAGAAACTGGGTTCTCTATCAAAAAATAGAGTAAGCCCATGTCATGAAGTGCCATAGTTACCTCTCTTATAAAAATGTTTGAAAATCTGGCAGAGCAATAGCATGGTTGTGTTGAGTAACTGAGGATTCTGGCCTCTGATCAAGCTGTCTCCTCATGTAAAAAGATACTCCATTGCTAACTCTGTTCTCCTTAAGAGGCAATATGGTTGTCACACTGAGTAACTGGGTCACTTCACCTGAGAAGTGTTGTGCCTCACGTAAAAAGGTGTTGACTGAACCAAACTTGCTCAGGAAAAATGAGTGTTGATCAATAGAAAATTCTGAAAATCTGAAGACATGTTCAAACACAATTATTTCTGTTTAATCTCAATATTATCTTGTGTTGCTTCCATAGGAGTCATCGAATTTAAATGAGTAAGATGGAAGGAGGTTAAACATGAATATCAGATGAGTTGTTGGTTCATTTCTATTAAAAGGTGTTTCAGATATGAGTATTGAATTTTTCTTGATAAACTTTAAATACATCACTCTTAAATCATGATGGTAAGTTTTAAACTCATTCATAATCTATTATAATTGAAGAATCTGAAATTCATTTTCAAAGATTTATGAATTTGGTGTGCTAATGAAAATCTGTCTTCCTCAATTCATTCATTGTGCTTACAGATTGTGGTATTCCTTGAGTGCCTATGTGCTTTTGCTGATAGATGTTTCACCTCTTGTCATACCTCAACTCTATTATGGCTTTAAGGGGGAGATTAACATCTGCATCATAGACTTGATTTGTGCATGATTTTATCTGGATGGCCTGGGAGAGCATATATCTGCAACATAGACTTGTCTTGATTTGTGCCTCATTGTTTAACTGCCTCTGTGTCTTTCATGTCTAAATGACTGAGTCAAAGGGGGAGTATCTTTCTTTATTCATATCATGTATGCTTGTATCTCTCATCTCAAACTATTTTTCTTTTTGATGAAGTCAAAGGGGGAGAATAGTTTTGACATGAGTCAGTGTGACTCATAGTGTTGCCATCATCAAAAAGGGAGAGATTGTTGTGCCCCTGTTATTTTGATGATAGCAAACACTATGAGTTATCTGATCATCTGTGACATGTTTTTCAACTCTATGATTTTGATGATAGCATATCATGAACATCTGATTGACTGTCTTGCTATGGGCATATATCATGTCAGTTCTACAGCTTTGAATATCATGAATCTGTGGCTTTGCATATCATGAATCTGTGTCTGAATTATATTTCTGCTTTGGGCATATGAATGTGCTATCTTGCATTAGCAGACATTCAGTTGATACAGCATTGCATTCTATCATATGTCAGTTCATACAGCATTGCATTCTGTCATTTATCAAGTCTATACACTGCTTGATTCAATGTCTGTACAGCCTTCGCAAGAGCAAGTCTGTACATCGTTCTCTCCATTCAGAGTCTATACATCAGTCAGCATTGCCTGTTGCATTGTTCATCAAGTCTAGACATTGTGCATTCCTTCATATCAAGTCTAGACATTGCATGCCATAAGTCTACACAGTGGTCTTCACTCATGTGCATCAAGTCTGCACATTGCCTTTGCATAAGGTCACTCAAAGTCTATTCATTGTTCACAGCATTGGCCAAGTCTACACATCGTCATCTTGCATTCAAGTCTGCACATTGGCCAAGTCTGTACATCGCCACATTGTTCATGCATTGCGTAGCTCAAGTGTGTACAGTCAGTGTGTTTCACTCATCTAAAGTCTATACATTCCTTCCCATCTTTACCTACATTCTGAACTGAGCAAGTCTATACATTCCTTTCCTTTGCCTACGTTCAGAACACAAGTCTACACACTGTCCTATAGCTTGCATGAGTCATTGAAGTCTGTACATCGCCTTGGAGCTTTCCAAAGTCTATACATTAGCCAACAGTGCATCGTCTCATGCATCATCTCTCGCTTAGTCCACACAGCCTTTGCATTGCACTAAGTCTATACATTGCACTATAGCATGCATCTCTCCACGTCTGTACATCGTCACATTGTTCATGCATTGTTTAGCCCAAGTCTATACATCGGCCCTGTAGCTTGCTTAGCCCAAGTCTATACATCGGCCCTGTAGCTTGCTTAGCCCAAGTCTATACATTGGCCCTGTAGCTTGCTTAGCTGAAGTCTGTACATCCACCGTTGAACCTTCCAAGTCTATACTTCGCTGCATTGGCCAAGTCCATACATTGGACTGTTCAAGCATCACTCCATTTGGCAAGTCTGTACATTGGACTGTTCATGCATCACTCCATTTGGCTAAGTCTGTACATCATCCATCGTCTCAACTTGCGTCTCATGCCAAGTCTGTACAGCCTAGACATTGTTCAGAACATACTAGCCTATACAGTGTCAAGTATATTCATGCACCGTCTCAGTTAAACTTAAAGTATGTGCATCCACCGTCTCCTTTAATTTGAAGTCTATACATCGTGCATTGTTATGTCTGCACATTGTGGTAAGCAAGTCTGCACAATGCCTTGTTAGGAAGTCTATACATCGCCATAACTCGCATGCAGAGTCTAGACAGTCTTAACCAAGTCTATACATCGTGTCTGCATGTAAGCATTCAATGTCTGTACATCTTCAAGGGGTAAGTCTATACATTGGATATGGGTGAGCATCGTGAAGTCTATACACTGCTTGTGTAACTCAAGTCTTTACATCATAGTCTATTCATCGGCGCACTATTCATGCATCAGTTCTCCAAGTATATATATCGGCGCACTGTTCATGCATCAGTTCTCCAAGTATATATATCGGCGCACTGTTCATGCATCAGTTCTCCAAGTATATACATCGGCGCACTATTCATGCATCGGTTAAGTCTATACACTGGCTATGGCTTGTTCATGCATCTTACCCATGCAAGTCTGTACACTGAGGTCGCTTGAAGGGCTTCAAGTCTACACACTTCAGTGCACGTCTGCATCTCCTTCAAGACGAAGTCTATACATTAGTTTCCAAGGCTTCAACTCTATACACTCGTTATCACCCTTCAAGTCTATACACTCAAGCTGCATCATGCCTGTACACACTTTGTTAACATCCTGAACCAAGTCTGTACATCCATCTGATATCTTCTTATGACTGTGTGACAGGTACAGTTCATGAAGCCTATGGAGGGCACATGATCCGAGGTTGGCACCTGGCACGTGATCCGAGGATAACGCCCTAATTGCTGCTGCTATAAATACGAAGCCTCCTCCATCTGGAGAAGACTGATCAAGTAGTGGATGAAAGATAGAAGAAAGAGTGTGATCAAGATCGAAAAAGGAGAGAGTGAACGTGCAGAAGTGATCAAGAGAGCAAGAGAGTGATCCAGATAGAAGGAAAGAGCTGCAGAGAGGCAGAGAGGTAGTGAGCAGAAGAAGAAGAAAGAAGAAAGAAGAAAGAAGAAAGAAGAAGAGTGAGCCAGAGAGCAGAAGAGAGATTGAGAGAGCCTGCGAAAGAGAAGAAAAAGAAGAGTGAGAAGAAGAGAGAGCTAGAGTAAAAGAAGCTTCAACTGAAGATCAGTTTCTACTGGACCGTGGATCAAATCCAGGCTAGCCAGCTCCTACGAGAGCTATTGTGCATTTCATTTTTCCAGCTTTCAGTTGCTGCGGTTTTTGTTTTCTCCTTTTAACTGTTCAGTAGTTGTTCTTTCGTTCCTCTAGTGTGAGGTCGGGTGCCCTCCGATTTGGAGGAAGAGAGACTTGCGTCTCTGGTTGCCTGTGACTGGATGTCACTGGTTGTTTCCCTCCGGTTGGGAGGAAGGGAGGTCCGAGACCTCTAGGTTGCAAGTGGCTGGGAGTCACTTGTGGGTTCCCTCCTGGTTTGGAGGAAGGGAGATCCATCTCCGGTTCTGGTCTTGTGGGTTGCAAGACTAGGTGTTCCCTCCTGGTCTGGAGGAAGAGAGACTTGCGTCTCTGGTTTGCTAGTGACTGGGTGTCACTAGTGGTTCCCTCCTGTTGGGAGGAAGAGGGGAGGTTGTTCCCCTGGTCAAGCTGTTTGGCAGCATTTGTTTACAGACTGAGTCTACTGTTCTAGCCCAGCTAGTGGAAGCCTCACTCCGGTTTGGAGTGAGGGGTGGACGTAGGTTTGTGGACCGGACCACGTAAAAAATCCTGGTGTTCACTTGTGGTTTGGTTTTGTACTTGTGTTCTTTTCATTGTTGCGCATTAGATGCTTGCTTAGGATCGTGTGAGGGCTAATTCAATTGTGTTGTCTTGCCGAGATCAGTCTTAGTATTTTCAGTATATTTCATCAACTGTTCTTATTCCTCATATTAGAGCATTAGAGTTTTAATTGGGCGATATTTGAAGAGGGATACATTAACCCCCCCTCTGTATCCGGGCCTTGCACCCTATCAGGTAGCGCGCCGGATTAGCCTGCGCCGGATTAAAAGCGCGCCGAAATAGCTTCCGTGAGGGTTTTCTTTCATTCTTTTATGCTCTGTTCCTTCTTTTTGCTTTTGTTCTTATTCCTTCAACCTGCAGATTGACGTTTTGATTGGTTTTTTCACTTAATTGATGGATTTAGTTGATAGAGAAGGAGGTTAAAGCATTTTAATCATTTATTAAGGTGAACGAGCATGAAGATCGAATGTTCTATTAGGAGGGTTTGTTGTGCATGAACTCGGAGGTCCAGTTGCGATCAGGGGCTTGAAGCATATGCAGCTCTGGCCCTCGGAGAGTAGTTTCTTTGTTCGTTCTTGTATGCATTTGGTTCTTATTATTCTTGGCCCTGGCAAAAATTGGGCAGCATCTCCCCCGGACTGAGGCTTGCCAGAGACAAGTAGAGGAACACCAAACGGATTGCTCTGGGGTGAACCTCAAAATGCAGACCTCACGGTGGTTCGATAACCCAGATGTGAGTGTGGAAATGCTCGAGGACTAGCCTTCAAGAGCTCCCACAGCTCACGGGTGATGGTTTCATGAAGCGGGACAAATGTATGCCACGAGAGGCTTAAGATGTTCATCCCTTCGATGGGTTCCTATGAAGGCCGTGCCATAGAGAGGCAGGTCTCCGAGGTCCCTGGATGATAAGAAAATCGGGAGAAAGGGGAGCAGAGGCTAAACAAAGAACATCGCGCTCGCAAGAGGACTTTTCTTTTTATTCATCCATACAAACGGGGGAAGGTTCTAACACAGAGGGGGTTCATCTCTTGATAGAAAAAAAATAAATACATCGCAAGGGGGAGAGAATACATTGACAGGGGGAGGGGGAGAGAGCACATGCTCTTCCCCCTCCGACTCACCTCTCTTCTCTCACACACTCTTTCTTTCTTTCTTCTTCACCTTGCCGACGCCGGGGGACCAACGTCCTTCTCTCTTCTTCTCTTCACTGCCCACAGCCGAGAGCCTTCTCTTCTCCTTTTCGATGGCCAGCCCCCGGGGGAGGAGTCTCCAGGCAAAGCATATATATTGGGTGCCTTCTCCTTCTCAAACGAAAGAAAACTCTGGCCACTGCGTTCGTCTGCCAGGCGAACAGGGTTGGCTTCTATGCTGGCATCCGGTAATTGGTGTCATACCTTGTCGTTCGTCCTAGGATGGGATGTTCACGGATTCGCCGATAGGATCTACTGCTGCTGCCATCAAGACTGCTTTGCTGTCCAACAGGGGTAAAGGCATGACTTCAAAACATTGAATGCTCTCTACGCATCACATTTAAACAAAACAGAGCATCGGAGTTTTGATGGGATGGCATGAGGCTAAAACGGCGCGGTGGAACAGTGACCGCGCCGGTTTAAACCCAAGCACAATTGGAGCGCCGTTTTAGCATTTGAAGGCAAAGCTTTTGAAAATGGGGGCACGATGGGTCCTGTAGCACACCGGATTAAATTGCCAAAATGGGGTTTTTTTGAGCGCGCCGGAATAGCCTTACAAATGGAGCGCGCCGGTTTGGCCAAGCAATTGGGCATGAAGGGTTCTTCGAACGTGGCGCGCCGGATCAAGACATCAACATGGGCGCGCCGTATTAGATCATCAAAGGGGGGCGTGCCGTTTTAATGCAACGCAAGGGGCCGCGCCGTTTTAAGGCGAATGTCACGCCGATTGGGGTTTCTTCTCGGAGTCGCAGCCATTCACACGAATGTTGGCGTTCCCGGAATGCTGTAATTGTAATGCATTGCCTTCGCAATGTTCCATTCGCAACCTTTGGGGCTCGGTCCCAGATTTTGCTCGACTTTCGGTGCATACCGAGGCTGTGCCGGAGTTCCCAACTCTTCTTTGATTCAACTCTCGGCACAGCCGACTGTAGAGTTGTGGTTGTATCTTCCGCCTAGGGGGGCTTCCTTAACAGGTAGCGGACCACCAAGCGAGTTCTCGTCCTGATCGGGCGAGGCACGAGGTTTATTTGGCGTTTCCATCTTCGACTCGCACTCGAACACGTAGACGCAAATGTCGCAATGATCATCATCATCATCATCATTTTTTTGGCGTCCACAAGGATCCATTCTCCCCCGACTATGCAAAGCTGCTCCGGCAGGGAACCTGAGCCTGAGTGGAAGCTCGACCTCGGTCACTCCTGTGCGAGTTTGGGTGTGATTCTTTGGCTTGAATCTTCTGCTTCAAGTCCTCTATCATCTCCAAGAAGCAGAGCCATTTTTAGACCTTGGAGTCATAAGTTCTTTATTTTTCTTTAAAGGTGTGCAAGGTCAGTTTCGCTAAGCCTGAACTGACACACCCCCACTGTTCTGGCCTTCACAATCAGCTCCGGCATATGCCGATGGCCTCGTCAGTTCCGACTCAAAGAAGACTCGACCATCATCGCAAAGGTTCTGGTCTCACCTTCAACAGAGCACAGTACTATTTGTGGCACCCCTGTCTTCCAGCAGCACCACTCTGGGAGCAACCATAGCCAGAGCGGTCCAGCCCTGTTCCAGACCCTGCCCCAGCCAGCGACATCTTCAGGAAATTCCATGAAAATTCAAGCATCATCTTGGGTCAAGTCAGAAAGATTTGGCACCAGTTGTGACCTTTTCTGAGCTCGACAGAGATCGTGGCGATGCCGTCTTTGACTATCTTTCTGGCTGTTCCAGAAGCTGGCAGCACCGGCAGAGCTCGGCACATCGGTTTCTAGCTTCACTCCACCTCCCTGCCTGGCCGGCTTACAGCCCCTCCCTGCGTGGAGGTAGTGTTTGGTTGTAAATCTCTTAACCCCCACTACGAGAACCCCCCTTCTATGCGAGGTGTAGTGATGTAACCAAATTGTTTTCAAGTCAAGAGCCATTGACGCAGCGTGCGGGTGCGTGCCCACGCTACCCCGCTCGCCCTCGTCTCCGATCGGGATCGGTGTCTTCACACTGATTAGGTGAGGGACTAGATATCACTTGGCTGGTAGAATTATTTGCTTACCTAGTATTGCTTGTGAATGCCCGTCAGACGGAGAGACGAGAACCCGGACTCGCACACCATTCTTTATGTGCCCACCGCGGACCGGGAGTGAGAGCCACCCAAACCCACGCCCCGGTGTGCCATCCACCCATGAAGTTGGGAATCCTAGACCCTTAGGGGTCAGCCTAAGCCAACCAAGTCCCTTAGAATATTTGGGTCCCACCTTGGACCCTCACCATCATCCCCCGGTACCACCGGGAGATCGTATGCGCCGTGCGAGTAAGCCGCTAGCGTGAGTTCGTTGAATGTGCTTGTATGCTTACGGGTCTAGGTCCTAGGCTCATTAAGTCATACTTCATCATCCCTGGGCTGTGCCACATCAAGTGGTATCAGAGCGGTCATAGGCTTGTTCTCACAAGTCTAGTCTTGGGGCGTCTTCCACTATGTCATTCATAGGTGCACCCGCACCCGCCCGTGCATAGCCCACCCAACATTGCATGACCACCCATAGTAGAGCTCCTTATCAATCCAATCCATTCTCTTCCAATTCCCCAATGAATCCCAATCCCCAAGGGAATCCCTTCCCCAACGAGCATGAGCTTCCCGATCACATGAGATTCCTTGTGGAGCGTATGGCTAGTATCTTAGGGCGGCTTGATGACATAACGGCCCAACTTCAGGAACTTGAGGAGAATAGGCCCGCCCCAAGGGTGGGTGATAGGAGGGCAGCTCCCCCACATGAGGAACCAGCCGTAGGAGAGCTCAACCTTGACCATCCTCTCGATCCGGAAAGAGACCCACCCCCTAGGAGGAATGAGAGACCCCCCCGGGATAACCCGGATGACCACCTTATGAGACTTGTGAAAGTCGATGCCCCCACCTTTGATGGTTCCCATCACCCGAGCATCTACTTAGATTGGGAGGCAGCTATGGACCAATATTTCGATTGGTACCCCATGACTGAGGATAGGAGAGTCCGACTTGCCAAAATGCAACTTACCAAGTTAGGTAAGACCCATTGGATGAACATTGAGGCATTAAGGATAGTTAGGAGGGAAGCTCCCATCACCAGATGGGGGGCCATGAAAGAACAACTCAAACTCAAATATGTCCTTCCCTCCTATCATCAAAACCTCCTAGATGAGTGGCAAGCCCTAACCCAAGAAGGGAAGACCGTTATGGAGTACATTAAGAAATTTGATTAGTACCTTCTTAAGTGTGGAGTCCAAGAGGACCCCGCTGTCACACTATCCCGCTTTAGGAATAGGGTTGAATTCCACATAAAAAAGGAGCTCTTCATGCGTCAAGTAGCTACTCTAGAGCAACCCTACCAAGTAGCCCGAGATTCCGAGAAATTCTCTCGATACACCCAAATGGTTCCCCCTCTGGGGATGGACTTAAAATCCATGGCACCTCGGACCAACCCCCCACCTCCTCAACGAGGTCTCCTTCCCACCCCCATGGGAGCTCCTCCCACCCGGGCGGCCCCTCCTAGTGGCACCCCTCCCCCTCGCCCCACAAGTGGGCCCCCCAACCCCACTCCCAATAGACCCAATCTGGCACCCACTCCCCCTCACACTAGGGCTTTCCCAAACCACCAAAGTGGGCAGCAATGTTTTAGGTGCTTTGGATATGGACATTTCGCCAAACAATGCCCCACTAAGGGCGCATCTAGCTTGCTCATTGAGGAGACAAACCCCCTACCCCAAGCTAGAGTTGAGGAAGAGGTTGAGGTTTATGAGGCCTCTCCCGACTGGGAGGAAGAGTATGAGACCCACTACATGGAGACCAATCAAGAACAAACCCCTCCATCCACCAACCCTCACCTTGGAGTGGTTAGGTGCACCCTCACTCAAGCTCAAGAACATGATTAGAGGAGAAACACCATCTTCCATACCTACATTCGGATAGGGAACTATGCTAGGAAAGTCATCTTGGACAATGGGAGTAGTATGAATGTGGTGTCACCCGACACCGTCAAACTTTTGGGCCTAATTATCTCCCCACACCCACACCCATATCGGGTAGCTTACATTGATGCCACATCCGTACCCGTTAGCACTCGTTGCCTTGTCCCCATCACCTTTCAATCCTACCAAGGCCAAGTATGGTGTGACATTTTACCAATGGAAGTAGGGACCATACTCCTAGGGCGGCCTTGGATCTACTATGTAGATGCCACCTTCCTTGGAAGGACGAACACTTGCATTTTCACCCATGAGGGGAAGAGAATCCAACTCAACCCCTCTCCACCCCGCTCCCTTCCCAAGAAGGCATCTCCCTCCCTTGAGGGATCCCCTACCCCTCCCTCTATTCTAAACCCACCAAACCCCACCCCATCAAGTCATAGTCCTAGTTTGACCATTGGGACTAGTAGGAGCATACACCTCATCACTAGGCAAGAACTTGAAAAAGAAGTCAAGCAAGGGGGACAAGTGTGTGCCATTGTCATTTGTTTTGGAGAATCCACTCTAACCGACCCACACCCAATAGAAATTCATTAAATTATTGAGGACTTCCATGATGTATTCCTCGATGAACTTCCGGATAAGCTACCACCCATGCGCGATGTGCAACATGCCATCGACTTTGTGCCCGGAGCTACCTTTCCCAACCTTCTCCACTATCACCTCAATCCCTCCGAGCATGCGAAGCTTAGGAGGCAAATTGAGGAGCTCATCAAGAAGGGATTCCTCCGCATTAGCAAAAGCCCATGTGCCGTCCTGGCTCTTCTCACACCCAAAAAGGACGGAACTTGGCGCATGTGTGTAGATAGCCGAGCCATCAACAAGATCACGGTCAAATATAGGTTTCCCATCCCTTGGCTAGATGACATGCTAGACATGCTTGCTGGAGCCACCATCTTCTCCAAGATCGATCTCAAAAGTGGCTACCACCAAGTTTGCATTAGGCCCGGGGACGAGTGGAAGACCACCTTCAAAACCAATGACGGTCTCTATGAATGGCTTGTCATGCCCTTCGGCCTTTCCAATGCACCAATCACCTTCATGCACCTCATGACCGAGGTCCTCCAGCCCTTCATTGGCATCTTCCTTGTCATCTACTTTGACGACATTCTCATATATAGTCAATACAAGGAATCCCACCACGATCACCTCAAACAGGTGTGCACCGTTCTTAGGAAGGAGAGCCTCTTTGCCAACTCCGGGAAGTGTCACTTCTTGACCAATCAACTAGCCTTTTAAGATTTATTGTCTCAGCCCAAGGGGTGTCCATTGACCCCGAGAAGGTCCAAGCCATTCTTGAGTGGCCCGTGTAGATTCTAAATTTATGATTAACCCCCAAATTGATAAAAGATGATGATATTTGGACAATATATAATAGCACTCAATTAATGACACAAGTAGGAGGAAATCACATGCAATAATTAAGATCCGTGATCGCCACTGAGGCCAGAAACATGCCAAACCATAAGAAATTAGGATAGGGGCATGCTACATACCTCAGAAATTCATGAGGACCAGCTGTGGGCCTGGAGATTAACGCACTATATATGACTAGCATGTTCTTCAGGTCGCGCTATCTTCGTATAGCGCGATATCAGACAGGTAGCGGGGTTTCTTTGGATCCGTTCCTTCCTTGCTCCAAGGCCGGCCAGGGTGCAAGGGCTCCACGTATCAATCTTCCAGTGCCTGCAAACAATCATAAACAATAAACAGAAGGCCCATTAGATCGAGATTTGAGTAGAATCTGCCCCTATTCTTAATCAAAAGCATGTAAAAGGGGGGCTCGATTACCTGGGGGTTTGGTGGTTTTTAAACCCCTATGGATGGGCAAAAGATAGGTGTGGTGTGTGTGAATGCATGTATTTTGTAAAAGGAGTGTTTTGAAACTAGGATGCAATGCAAAGATTAAAAATCCGGATGTTGGGGAAAAGAAAGATGAACGAGGAAGAACACAAGAAAAAGCCCTAAATACTCCCTCGAATGTGCGAGGAGCGAGGATTTGTTATTTGTGCACGAAGTACTTCCTCCTCCTCGTCAATAACTCGAGTTGCATCCTCCTCAAACGACGGCCAAAGGGGTGAATTTATAGGAAGAAGATGAAGAAGAAACCCTAGGTCGGAGTTTGATTCAATTCAAAGATTTGGCGACTCAAATCGAGGTAATCTTGCCGATTAAGGAGGGGTAAAGACTCCTGATAGGTTTAGAAACCTTCCTGGATAAGAAACACAGTCAGCAACTTACCCAATAAGGCCTCTGAATCGAAAGAAGGGAGCCCGGCCTGGAGAGGGACTCTGTCTGATATCGCGCTATACAACCATAGCGCGTTCATGAAGAACGCGCTATGACGATATAGCGCGATAACTAAAAGCCCGTTAAATGATTTGAAAAGGAAAACTATCCTTTGGGCAGTCATTTAATCAAATATTGAATGAGAAAAACATCCAAAGGGGATACTATAAAGATCAAGTGTCAAGAAATAACAACTGCTCAAAGGATAACTTCAATTAGATCCATAACGCGCTATGAACAAGAAAGCGATAAGAGCGGATAGCGCGGGAATGCCAAACTTGAGATCAGATCCAAGGTAAGGAATTGAAATGTTGGGCCAAGAACAGAGAAAAAAAACCCAGAAAATCAACCAACTAAGGATCAATTGGGGCATCAACTAGGAGAACAAAGAAAATGCTCAATTTATCGGCCAAAATTGGGTGTCTACAGATGCCCCTCCTTGATATCCGCTTTGCAGGGGAGCGAAACGGAGGTGAAACGGAGACGACACGGAATGGTAGTGACGGGAAGATGAAGTAAAAAAGGAATGGAGCGGACTGATAAGTGGATATCAAGGAGAAAAAGACACCCATCACAACCGACAAATGATAGGAATAATTCAGAAAACTCCGAGCTAACCACAAGATCAAGCTAGCATCAGTGACTCCTGCCTAGAATGATAGGCACGGAACAAGAAAAATGGAACTGATCAACCTCTTGTACAAAAGAGGCATCCGCAGCGCGTAGCAACTACGAATTTCACTCAGTTAGTGGAATAGACGCGAGCCCGGCGGATCCATCGACGCCATCGTGCGGTTCACAGCTAAGGAGTGGATCAAAAGAAGGGGATTGGATTAAAAGGTGATAAGCAAATTCTAGGCAAGGGTCACATTGACCAGCGAGATCCAGTGCTCAACTTGGAGCAATCCTTCAAATTCGGAATGGAATTGAATTTCTTAGTTCAAGAACACAAGCAAAATCGATCCTCAATTAGGAAGAAGAATTGGGCATTTATGAATGCAAAAATGGCATGATGCATGCAGGGCTAAAATAAAAGAAATCATCAAAACAAATGCCCAGAAAAGATAAAATATAAGATACTCAAGGATAATATTGCTAAATCAAACAGATTCGGGTCAAGAATTATCCGCAACCACGGCGTGCGAGATGAAGTCCATCGTCCCCAAATTTGTTTTGACCTAACGGCCTATCCGACGATTAACTGCATGTTTCTAGATCATCACTGTTTTTGGTAGAGGGGAACTCGAATCCCGAAACATATAGAGAACCAGCCGGTCCTTGAGATAATATAATAATATAAATAGCATATAGTAATGCAATAAAAGAAAGGACAAAGAAATACTTACCTGATGGCGTGCCACTTTATTTCGGCCTTTTCTTTCCTGCAGTCTCAATGTTAGGCACAAGCAAATTCAAGCAAATGCAACCTCAATGTTAAGCAAATTCAAGCATATTTAAGCAAATTCCAGCATATATAAGCAAAAGAACACAAGTTCTCACTCATTCTCATCATATGTTCTCATGTCATATCCTCTTCTCTCCCTTCCTTTCTATTTTTATTATTTTTTCTTTTACTTTGATTATCGCGCTATATGTACATAGCGCGACAATGTCGCGCTATGAACAGGTAGCGCGTCATCTAGCCGCAGGGTTTCAAAAATCGCCCCCCCCTCCATTCTATTATTTCAAACTTGCTCTTTCCCTCTCCTTATTCCCTCTCTCGCCCTCTCGTCCTCTCACAGCCCAACCCCCCATTCGCATCAATCCGATGGAGGGAGGCGCTCCCCGACGCTCCAAACGGCGCGTCACCCGCGACCGCCAAAGATCAAACGTGGAAGAAGAACGGGCGCCCTCTCCCGCGGAAGAACACGCCGACTCGGAGGCGACAGTCTCGGCCCGACTCGAGGGAGACGAAATGCACATTCACCCGGACGAGGCCGAAGAAGTTGAAGGCGCCCCGGCGGCCGAGGAAGTGGCGGCGGAGCCTGTCGGATGTGCGGCGCCCCGAAAATGCCGGGTGGTAAGAAAATCACCCTAAACTTGTTTTTGATTTGATTTTTCTTATTGTTTCTTTCTTATGTGATGAAAACGGAAAGGGGAATGCCCCTCCAGATCAAAATGTAGGGCAGAATGCCCATAGAACAAATTTGCGGGAAACGGGGGTCACCCCCTACCTACAGAAGGGGAACGCGCTATGTCTTCATAGCGCGTTCTTGAAGAACGCGCTATGACGATATAGCGCGACATCTAACAGCAAACAAGTTTTTTCATTTTCTGATTTGTCTTTTGTTTGATGATCACAGGAATTGATTATTTCTTCTTTTATGTTGTGTGCAGGGTGTGGAGGGTGCAGTGCGTGCCCGGATTTCTTGGACATTGGTCCGGGCCGCGTACCACGCACTACCGGAGTTTCAAAGGGCCCGCCTCCGCCATATGGGCTTCGGGGAATTTCTGGAGATAGAAGTGCTGAGAGTTGACGTGGGGCTGATAAGGGCCCTAAAAGCCAGATGGGACACGGGATGCAAGGCCTTCCTCTTCCCCTGGGGTCATATGATCCCGACCTTGGAGGACGTCACGCGCATCACCGGGCTGCGGGTGCACGGATCGGCAGTGACGGGCTACACTTACCCCGACTACCGGGAGATGGCGCGCAGGCTGCTGGGCTTGGAGCTGGAGGGTACAGGCCGGACCTCACTAGTGTCGAGGATCATCCTGCAGGAGAGTCTGGGCCTGTTCCACACACAGAGGGTGGTGGGAGAGACCTTGACAGCTCATGAGAAGAGGCTGGAGGCAGGGGCCAGGGAGAGTTTTACGACCGAGGCAGGTCCACAGGCAGACCTGGAGCTGAGGAGGTTCCTCATTCTGATGATCGGCAAGCTGCTTTTAGCGACCCAGGGTGACGCAGTGAGCTGCCGTTTTCTACCCTTACTGGAGGATCTGGGCCGAGTCGGACGGTATGCTTGGGGTGCGGCAGTCCTTGCCCACTTGTTTGACAGCTTCGGCATCTCCTCACTCCAGTCTTCACTCGGGGGGTTCTACCCTCTACTTCAGGTTTTCTCTCTAAGCCTTAAACTCCAATGATTAAGTTATGCATTTTCCTCTTATATTGATCACATGAGTTTCATTTCAGGTTTGGAGTTATCTATATCTTCCTACCCTCAGGCGCGCCTGGGAGGATCGGGGAGATTTACTGCCCTTGGCCAGACGATGGAAACCTACACGAGATGGCCGATCTCTGAAGGACCAGGTCACCCACATCCAGGAGACGCTAGACATGATGCCCCACATAGAGGTAAGATTGAATTGAAACTGAATTGAATTGAATTATGAGTGGAATCGAGGGCAATGATAAATTGAATTATGCAGGTGGTCTGGACTCCCTATCAGAGGGTCATCGGGGTGATGCCTTGGGTGGATACGGCCATCCCTTACTTCGGGAGAGAGATCTGGTTGCATGCTCTCAACCTGGTCGAGCCACTGTACCATAGACTGATCATGAGGACACTAGGGCTCCACCAGGCGGTAGTGGAGTTCTCGACCCAGGCGACGGACCCACGACCTGGGTGACGTTTTCGAGGCCTCCAGGGTACAGACGACTGGCGGCAGCGAGCTCAAGAGCAGTTGGCAGATTGGAAGAGGCGCGGCAGAGCAGTCCCTGCGGGAGCGGATTCAGATGATGCCTATCTCCAGGCCTACTCCCAGGCATATGGCAGCCGAGTCTATCAGAGTGCTCGCGGACAGGTATGCTTTTAATTATGTGCACTTCCATTATAAAACCTGGTTATTGATATGTGTTTTAACATGTGTTATTGCAGTTCGACATAGAGGGGAGACTGGCCATGATACAGGGACTCCTTGATTCCACAGTCCGACAGCGCGAGGAGCTCCAGCAAACCGTCGATGAGCTGGTAAGCACTTGAAACTTAGAATGATTGGATTCAAAATTCAATTAATGGTAATGCTTTTCCTTTTCAGCGTGAGGAGCTGGAGGCAGTCCGATCCTCGCATGGCGCTTCATCCTCTTCACAGCCCGTCTGCGACCACACCGAGCTAGAGAGCCAGCTCGCTAGTGCAGTGGCTCGGGCAGAGGCAGCTGAGGCCTCCCTTCAGGAGAGAGTAAGCAATCTATCTTTTAATTTTAGTCTTGGAGTTTTATCAATTATCAATTATTAATCAAGATTTTGGATGCAGGAACAGGAGCTGCGCGTGGCAGAAGCAGAGCTGAGGGGGCGCGATGCAGAGGAGCTCCCTCGAGATGTAGTAGAGTTGCGCCTTCTCCTCGGGGTGGAGAGGAGTGAGCGGCAGAGAGAGAGAGAGAGGATCGGGACAGAGAGAGGGAGAGATGGGAGAAAGAGAGGGAGAGATGGGAGCAAGAGAGAGTGGAGCGGGAGCTTGAGAGAGTTGAGCTACGTACTCGATTAGGGATCACCGAGCAGCGGGCAAAGGATGCAGAGGATCGCTACCGACGGGGACGTGAGCGGGCCCAGCGTGAGGGATACTCCCGAGCCTACTCGAGCACAGATTACTTAGTTACTTCTTCTGAGCACCAGAGGAGAGAGGATGTAGAGAGGGGAGCACATGGTGACAGGGTTTCGGCTTCCCGAGCACAGATGGCTCCTCCTAGGTCTTCCCGAGGAGGACAGGAGGAGGCTGAGAGCTCACGTAGAGGGGGAGACCAGGAGGGTCGAGGGGAGAGTTGAGGGTTTGTTGTATCCATGTTATGTTGTACTCTTGACATGTTATAGTGGAATGAGACAGTTCTTTGATACTTGTTGCAGCTTGTGATTGCTTTTCCTTTTGCGCCTCTTCAAAAGAATGCCATAAAAGTGCAAAATTTTTTTTGGAATTTTCAAAAATATGCAAATTTTTATAAAATTTTTTGAAAAGAATATTTGAAAATATTGTTTTTTTGTTTTTTTTTGAAAATATGTGAATTTTTTTTGGAATTTCTGACAATGGTTAAAAATTTTCTTAGGATTTTAGCAATATTCAATTTTTTATGGAGTTTTGGCTTTATTCAAATTTTTATGGAGTTTTGGTTTTATTCAAATTTTTATGGAGTTTTGGTTTAGACATTGCTAATGCAGCATCAATGGATGTTTTAAACCACTGGCTAGGAGTTCTTGTTCCCTCCCTTTTTGCTTAAAACTGCCCAAAGCCGGGCGTGCATTGAAGGGTGGCGCCCTATAACTGGCTGCCCTTGATCAACGGTGCCCCTACCAAGGCTATACCCGAGAAACGTTTGGTCTTAGCGGGAGAAGAGAAGAATAATTGGAGATAAGCTTTATGCAGGATGGGAGATGTCGAGATTTGAATTCCTTCCAAAGTATTTCTCCTCAAAGAGGTAGTCTGTTGTGCCGGGGCTTTGTGCCTTTGATTTTTAGACCCTTGACATGCATACGACCAGGGTTTTCCTTGCGGGGACTTTGCCACTCTTGACATGCCATAATTCATAATTTTTTCATTTATCGAAATTCTGACTTGATTTTCATAATAGCCCTTTTGGCGAGATGTATATCATGGAATTCATATGAAAACTCATATTGATTTTGGGTCAAGACTGTCCCTATTTGAGACTCCTCTCGTATTGGGGATTACCGAAGTTGGTCATTTTCTCCGTCAATCTCTTGCGCCTGCATTCGGCCGAATAAAGAAGAGAAAAGACTTTCAGGAATTCTCATGGCATGGCCAAGGTAGCAACGGTGTTTAACCAAAGGAGCCGGCTAAGGACGTCGTGAAGTGTGTGGAATGCCCAACTAAGGGTTACTCTTTACAAGCAGGGAGAGAACGTTGAATTCCCAGCGCGGGGTTCTTATTAATCAAAAGTGCTGCAAAAGCAAGCCTAAAGACTCTTTTTGGAATATTTGAATTAAACAAAAGCCTAAGACGAAGGTCTAAAACACCACTTTTAATCTTGTTAAGAAGCACTTTATTTTGAAAATCCTGCGTGGAATAATGATATCATGAAATGAGTACTTACGCCAATATGTTACCTTGCAAGCTATCAGAGGTGAGGTTGATCAACGTGGGGTAGTCCTCTTAGGCAGATAAAAAGATTGGAAGCAAAGGGTTTGAAAGTGACTTAACAAGAAGGAGTGGTGCCAAGACCAGAATCAGACGAATAAGGAAAAAAGGAAGAGAGGCAAGGTCTAGAACCCCCTCACTAAGGTGTGGAGACCCTGATCACATGAAAGGTCTACAGAAGAAGCAGAGAATTAGAAGGAGGAGTGAGGACTAAAGCCTCGAAAGTAGTGAGTGAATGGGCAGATGCCCAAGGCAGTGGATGTGGAAGAAGTTGGGTCGGACCCAGAATCAGGAGGAATTAGAAGAAGAAATTGATAGATGGAAAGAGGCGGATCCGGAGGGTCTGGAGGTTATGGAGGAGAATCATGAGGGGAGGAATCATCCGGAGGCTCCGGAGGGATAAAATATCGAGGGACACAGTGCCCTGGGAAGAAATAGGGAAAAAGATGATGGAAAAGGAAGAAGAAAATGAAGGATGTGATGTCCTGGAAAAGTAGAAAGATGAATCGGAAGAAAGATGGATGGTCCGGAGGTTCCGGAGGAAGAAAATGGAAAGGGACGTCGTGCCCGAAGGAAAGGCATGAAGGATCCGGAGGTTTCGGAGGAATGAGAAGGGAAGGGACGCGATGCCCAAAGAAGATAGAATCTGGAGGTTCTGGAAGATTAAGATGGAAAGGGGCGCAATGCCCGAGGGGAAAGCCCGGAGGTTCCGGAAGAATAAGGTGGAAAGGGGCGCGATGCCCTGGGAGAAAGTCCGGAGGTTCCGGAAGAATAAAGTGGAAAGGGGCGCGATGCCCTGGGAGAAAGTCTAGAGGTTCCGAAAAATAAGGTGGAAAGGGGCGCGATGCCTTGGGAGAAAGTTCGGAGGTTCCGGAAGAATAAGGTGGAAAGGGGCGCGATGCCCTGGGAGAAAGTAAGAGAAATCCAGAGGTTCCGGAAGAATAAAGTGGAAAGAGGCGCGATGCCCTGAGAAGAGATTGGGGAGGGGGCAACGCCCGAGCAATGTAAGGGGACCTACAGATCCCGAGGATGAAGATGAATAAGATGGGAAATTCGGAATATCCGGAGGTGCCGGAAGGCGGGGAAGATACGGGTTTGGAAACCCGGGAATCAGGAGGTGTATGCAAAATGATGGATGCGATGAATGCAGTGAATGCGCGAATGCAACAAAATGCGTGAGATGCAAAGAAGATGGAGAATGTGAAGGGTGAGAGGACGAGATCCTCCTCCTAACCCCGGGAATGGCCCATGAAGAAAAAGTGATAGCAATGGATGCATAGAAGGTGGAACAAATAAGGGACGGCCTCTTAGCACTAAGATAACTGCCCCTCCATGGCAGTGAAAGTGTATAATCAAACGGCCCAATGGAAGAAGCTTCAATAATAAATGACAACCCCCTTGGAAGGTAAGGATCAATAATGTAAGGGAGTTGGAAAGTTGATACAGGAAGCATTGCCATGCCCATTAATTGTGGTGTATAAGAAGTGTTGAACAAAATGGGCATTCGCCCCTTGTATGGAGGAATGGAATCAAGATTTGGAAGATGGAACAAAGGGTGCCCTGCCCGGCCCTTGGATGGCATCAACGCTTGGCATTCTCTGAGCAATGGCGGTGACCTGGCCCCTTCAATCGTTCCTGGCATAATAACCCGGATTGGCATCCGGTAGATGAACTCTTGCATCTTGAATAGCTCGGCCGTGGCCAAATCTTTCTTGCCCGGCTCTTGCTCATCTTCGGCACAAGTACCTTCAGAAGGCCGCCCGTTCCGAGTAGTAAAGGGGGGTGAAGCGGAGGCGGAAGGTTCCATGGATGGTGGAGGTATTGTGGAAGGTGTTGGAGAAAGGGTGAGTGGAAGCGAAGGTTCAAATACGTCGAGCTTCCCCCTTTGCTCGGAAGCAGTAGGGGTTGGCTTGAGTGCAAAAAGGGGTGGACCTTGCTCAGGATTAGCCACGGGTAAGGGTGATAGGTTAAGTGGTGGAATAGGGGAAAGGCCTGGCAAAGCTGGTTTTGGCGCTACAGGGATAATGGACGGCTTAGGTAGCGAACAAAGAGGAGGGGTAATAGAAGGCTCGACAGAGACCGACGTAGTGGAAGGTGATGGAGGTTCGGCGGAGGCCGGTGGAGTGGAGAGTAGTGGAGGTTTGGCGGAGGCCGATGGAATAGAGGTTAATGGTGTAAAAGGAAAGGGTTTGGTGCGCTGAAAATGTCGAATGGGGCGAGAGGTGTCAGGTATAGGGGAAGGCGCATGATGCACCGGTGTGGGTGACTGGAGTATCGACCCATCATCGTAACACCAAGTATTGGGGTGAGGAGGAGACTCATGGTGCGGCGGTATGGGTGATTGGAGTATCGACCCATCATTGTAACACCAAGAGGTCTCATAAATGGGGGTTGGATCGGGGACTGTGGCATAGTCCTGAGCATAGGGGTCTTCTGACAGTGGAGGAAGAGGATGACGAAGGAAACTCGGAAGGGATGCCTGCGGAGCTTCATCATCGTATACCGCTTCAAGTTCTTCAATTGCCGGTTCTTCATCATCAAATGCAAGTGGACACTGTAGTGGAGGTGTATATGTGGATGGAGGAATGTAATGATGTTGCGTATGTGGAGGTGGAAGGCCATATGAATGAAGTGTGCGGATGGGTGGAGGGCGGACGGTGTCCACTTGATCATCGAAATCTGCCGGCTGTTGCTTGCTTGAGCTGCCGATACCATAATCATCTCTCCTATCCTTCCATTCTTTCTCCATCTTAGTAATATTGTCTAAAGCGGCATGGAGAGGATTGACCGGAGTAGGAGGAGCCATGACCCTCTTTAATTGTTCCTCCATCAAAGTGATTTTATCAAGAAGGGTTTGTTGGAGGGGTGTAACTTGAGCAACCAAGGGTTGGCAGGGCCTTGAAGGAGGGGTGGCATAAAAAGGCCGTGGAGGGGAGTTAACGGGATGACCCGCAGAAGAACCCGGATGGGCCGGATTGCAAGAAATAAATGGGCCTCGGGGCCGTGATGGAGGAGGAATAGAAGGAGGCGGGTGTCGGACCACCTGGGGAGGAATGTGAATAGAAGAGGATGGGTAATGGGCTACCCGATTAGGATTGTGAATAGAAGAGGGAGGTGGGTGATGGGCCACCCGTGTAGGGTTGGAAGGAGGAAGAGATGAAGGAGATGCACCCTCAACGGCGGCCTTAAGGGCTTGGATCTGTTGAGGGGTGAGATGATCTAATGCATGAATGATTTGGGAGACCTTCTCATCGTTGGGAGGAGACAGTCCCGAAGGAGTAGTGGCTTGAAATTGAGATGAGGGACCATAAGTTTGGACATTGCCCATGGGCCGGGCATGACCATAAGAATGAGGACGTGGTCCCTCGAAAGCATGGTGAGAGTTTAGATGAAAATGTTGAAATTGAGGAGAATAAGATGTGCATGGTTGTGCATCCTCATGAATTAGATTAAACATGTTGGTTTTCTTATCATGGTAAGCCATTATTCAATCAAAGTTCAAGCAAAATAATTTGCAAAGAAGCACACAAGTTGGAATGGTTACCGTTGATCTTAATTTGTTTGAACCTTGGTGAATTAATGAATTTTAACAAAGTTTGGTGTGATTCACACAAGGGAGGATCCTAGTTTCAATATTGTTTGAACTCCGGTGCCAACTAGGAACACTCTCTCACCGTGTATAGGCCAACTAACTCGGGACTTCAAAAGGGTACAACCTGCCCGGCGTCCGTGAGGGAATCCACGGGTGCGGGGACTTATGGAGGCTTGGTTTGGGAACTTCCAATCCAAAGAGACGGAATGCTCAATGGAGGGTCCTTCCTTCACCAAGAGGGTGTGTGGAATCCTAGTGTAGAGAGAGGAGGTCTCTCAAACCAAATGCAAAGATGAATGTAATGCTATGGAAGAATATCTAAACTAGCACAATAAAAGGACAATAGATGAAAGAAGTGAATATACAACAGGAAGTGTACAATGATGCAACCAGAGAAGATGGCAATCAGAACCCCGACAGAGGATGTAGGTGAAATATCCTCTGGTGATTATCGCGCTATATGTCCCCAGGGCGATCTATAGAAAGCGCTATGGACACATAGCGCGATATTCGACAGTGAGGAAGGGCTCAAAATCAAATAAACACACACACTGATGTACTGATAAGCAGGCAACTAGAAGCACGAACGTGGTAGCACAAAGTATCCCACAGTGATCGCCAATTTGTAGATTCTAAATTTATGATTAACCCCCAAATTGATAAAAGATGATGATATTTGGACAATATATAATAGCACTCAATTAATGACACAAGTAGGAGGAAATCACATGCAATAATTAAGATCCGTGATCGCCACTGAGGCCAGAAACATGCCAAACCATAAGAAATTAGGATAGGGGCATGCTACATACCTCAGAAATTCATGAGGACCAGCTGTGGGCCTGGAGATTAACGCACTATATATGACTAGCGTGTTCTTCAGGTCGCGCTATCTTCGTATAGCGCGATATCAGACAGGTAGCGGGGTTTGTTTGGATCCGTTCCTTCCTTGCTCCAAGGTCGGCCAGGGTGCAAGGGCTCCGTGTATCAATCTTCTAGTGCCTCAGAAATCCAAAGGGGATACTATAAAGATCAAGTGTCAAGAAATAACAACTGCTCAAAGGATAACTTCAATTAGATCCATAACGCGCTATGAACAAGAAAGTGATAAGAGCGGATAGCGCGGGAATGCCAAACTTGAGATCAGATCCAAGGTAAGGAATTGAAATGTTGGGCCAAGAACAGAGAAAAAAAACCCAGAAAATCAACCAACTAAGGATCAATTGGGGCATCAACTAGGAGAACAAAGAAAATGCTCAATTTATCGGCCAAAATTGGGTGTCTACAGCCCGAGCCCAAGACCCTCCATGAGGCCCGAAGCTTTCACGGGCTAGCCACCTTTTATAGGAGATTCATTCATGGGTTTAGCACTATCACCGCTCCTATCACGGATTGCCTCAAGAAGGGCACCTTTGTTTGGACTAGGGCAGCCTCCAAAGCATTCCTAGAGCTCAAGGAAAAGATGACCCAAGCCCCGGTCCTTTGCCTACCCGACTTCTCTAAAGTCTTCGAGGTCACTTGTGATGTATCCGGGGTAGGGATTGGATGAATTATTAGCCAAGAGGGTCACCCAGTAGCCTATTTTAGTGATAAACTTTGTGAGATTAGGACTAGGTACTCTACATATGACAAGGAGCTTTACGCCATGGTTCAATCCCTTCGACATTGGAGGCACTATCTCCTACCCAAGGAGTTTGTAATCTTCTCGGACCATGAGGCCTTGAAGTACCTCAACACCAAACAAAAGCTCAATGCCCGTCATGCCTGTTGGGTAGAATACATTCAAGCATATACCTGTCCTCAAGTACAAGATGGGTAGTGAGAATCGCGCCGCCGATGCGCTGAGTAGGCTGGTAGCCTTACTTTCCACTGTCCAGGTGGAAGTCACGGGGTTTGAGAGAATCAAAGAGGAATATCTAAATTGCCCCGACATTGGGACTCACAATAGCACCCTCTCCACTCAGCCCCACATGGAACATAAGGGATTCATACTCCAAGAGGGGTATCTTTTCAAGGGAGCTAGGCTATGCACACCCCGGACTTCACTTTGGGACTTCTTAGTTTGGGAGTTACACAGTGGTGGCCTAGCTGGTCAATTTGGGGTCCAAAAGACCATAGAGCTAGTTGAGAGGTAATTCTATTGGCCCAGTCTTAAGAAGGATGTGGCCAACATTGTGGGACAATGTCGCATTTGTGGCTCGGCCAAGCAAGTGAGGCAAAACACTGGGCTTTACACACCCCTTCCCATCTCGGATCAACCTTGGGAGGACTTAAGCATGGACTTTATCCTTGGCCTACCTAGGACCTTGCGCAAACATGATTCCATCTTTGTAGTTGTTGACATGTTCTCTAAGATGGCCCACTTTATCTCATGTTCCAAGACTTCAGATGCTTCTAGGGTCGCCCGCTTATTCTTTGATGAGGTAGTCCGACTCCATGGACTTCCTAAGACCATTGTGTCCGACCGGGATGTGAAATTCACCAGTTACTTTTGGAAGACTCTCTGGCATCTGATTGGAACCCTCCTCAAATTCTCCACGGCTTATCACCCTCAAATCGATGGCCAAACTGAGGTCGTCAACTGAAGCCTTGGGAACTTGCTCCGTTGTCTAGTTGGGGACCACCCCGGGAATTGGGATCTCCTCTTACCTCAAGCCGAGTTTGCCTACAATCATTTCGTCAATAGGTCCATATGCAAGAGTCCATTTGAGGTCGTGCATGGGTATAGGCCTAGAAAACCCTCAGATCTTATTCCCCTCCCCCCGCATGCTAGAGTGTCAGTCTAAGCCGAGTCCTTTGCACAGCATATCAAAGAGTTGCATGATGACATCCGCAAGCATATAGGGAAGAGCAATGAGGCTTACAAAAGGCAGGCAGATGCTCAACGGCACCACTGTGAGTTCCATGTGGGAGAATCGGTGATGGTGAGGATGGAGCGACTCCTTCCGGGGCCTGCCTCCAAGTTGAGGGCACGTGGGTCGGGACATTTTTAAGTTCTGAGATGACTTGGTAGTAACGCTTATGAGCTGGACCTACCTGAGGGTTTTGGGGTACACCCTACCTTCAACGTGGCAGACTTGGTACCCTACAAGGGCCCCGCAGTGGGACCCAGTGAGGAGCATGAGCCTTTTCCCTCCCTTGAGAGAGACACCCACAGTGTGACTCTACCTCCTAGCTTGAGAGGCCGACGTGAGCAGGTGGAGGCAATACTGGATGAGCAGAGTACCATTACCAGGAACAGGGTATACCAGCATTATCTAGTGAGGTGTAAGGGCCGTACCCCGACACAGGATACTTGGGTGTGCCGGGAGGACCTGCTGCACCTTGACCCGGACACTTTGGAGCACTACCACAGTAAGGCGGACCACCGCGGGGGATTTGATAAGGACATCTCAGTGCACTCCCTCTGGCTCGGGTCACCTGCACTACCTTGATGAGGACCGACTATGATCTTCATATGTTATCTTCATTTTTTGAGTTTCATCTTATGTATTTTCCTTTATTGAGTCATGTACTTATAGTCTATTTCCCTTATTTGTGCTTGTTTGGACCTTAGTACCTTAGTTTGGGCCCATAGTGACGCGGGACGGACACGCGACCTGGGACTCTAGCTCGCGGGTGTCCTTAGCGAGGGATGCGTGGGAACGTGCGCGGTTGAGAAACTGGCAATAAGTTGGGTAGTCGGCTCTTCCGTGCTCGGATCGAGTCACGGGATGGGTCTCTCTCTCTCTCTCTCGCAGCGGTGATTATATATAATATCAAGCTAATAATCCTATCACATGCTCTCTAGCAGCGACATACGGAAATATACGAAATAAAGCAAATGCCGAGAGAGGAGTGGACACGATACCTCCACGCTCCGGGCGTGGGGAAGGCAATCCCGGCCAAGTACGGTAACTCTCGATACAATGGTAAAAAGTTAATTACAGCAGTGAATTATATTGCCCACTCCACGCAGGGAGGTAAAGGGCTACAAGTGGGCCTGGGAGGGCCGATCTTGGGTTGACGGGCAGCGTTTTGATGTAGCTTCGGAGGCACGCGTGCTCACGAATGTGGGGCCCACATGCTGGTCGGTGGGTCCGAGTGAGCCTGGAGTGGTACCGCTGTGACGTTGGCTCCTGGAGAGGCACTTCCTGGGACGACGGCATGTTTGTTCGCCTTGCGGAAGGCGAGTCGGCTCCGGTCTTCACTTATTGACCTTGCTGTCCACGGATATGAAGTTCTATTTTTACGGC
Organism: Amorphophallus konjac; assembly: GCA_022559845.1. Taxonomy (NCBI): domain Eukaryota; kingdom Viridiplantae; phylum Streptophyta; class Magnoliopsida; order Alismatales; family Araceae; genus Amorphophallus; species Amorphophallus konjac. Next base: position 258,816,739 of record CM040122.1, on the reverse strand, counting down.
GCGCGACCCGGCGAGATCAGCTGCTGCGATCACTCCCGACGTCGGATCGACGCGAAAGTGGTACCGTTGGAAATTTGACTTGAAGTAGTTCGATATATGGCTAGAGAAAGAATTTTGAATCTCCCTTTGATGGCCTTGGTCGAATTTCCAAGTTGCTGGCTGACGGACTCAGAAAACTCAGGACAGAGGTGGGTTTTCCTGAGAACAGACGTTGACCGCGGCTTCACCCTCAGATCTGGAAGTTGACCTCTTCATGAAAGTTGTAGAGGGACGCGTAAGGAAGAAGAGGGTATTTTTTGTGGAATTTCTAGAGGAGTTTTAGTTGGGGAAACATACTTTATGACACCGGTGAGTCGGATCTAGACTGCACAGGACAGAACTGAAATTTGACTGTGTTTTAATTTTTTGGGAGGGGAAAAGAGCTTCTAAATTCGAGCAAACATTATGAGATATGGGCTTTGGTGGCCAAAACATCCAGTCCAAATTTGGATGCAATCCAAAAAGGGGAAGGGGGTCGAACTATGGAAGAACTAGCTTACTGTGACATATGACAGAAGACTGGCAGATCTGGAAGGCTGAGGAACACGAAATTGGAAAAATAGAAAACGAAGACTAGAAATTGGGAAACTTTTTTTGGGAGAGGGTATTTACGTGGGGAACCTACCCTCAAAATTTGAGCTCCATAAGCTCTATGGATTGGGAGCCAAAAATTGGACAAGGGAGCTCTGTCTTGATTTAGACAGAACTCTGGCGGTGGCGACGCGATGGCGGTACGAACGGCGGCGGCGGCGGTGGAGCTGAGCGTCGCACTCAGAGAGGTGGTGGTGGAGATGCGTCACGCATCTGAAGGAGGGCCTTCACAGCTCTAGGGGAGGAGAGAGGGGCGCCCTTGGGCAAATGAGCACAAATGGAATTATTTATTCATTATTGCTAAGTAAATCACAAAATACAAGGTATTTATAAGAAAGGTAAAAAGACCTAAACTAACCTCAGATCTAAATTTGGGGAGAGGTAAAAGGGGGAATTCACATTTAATTCCCCATGTGTTTTGACTCAATTAAAATAAAAACACAAAACCTATTAAACAAATATAAATGGGGATGGCATCTTGGACTTTAAGGGTTGAAATATTGGACCTTTTAATCCAATTATCCCCTTGAATGGTCAAGCCATCTAGAAACCCACCTTGGACCTTTGACTGACCCCACACGAGCCCTAAGGCTAAGGTGGACCAATGGGGAAGGGGATGAGGGGCCCCCGCTGGACCTACGGGACTTTTACACAAAAACCCAAGCATCCTTGGGGAATGACAAATTGGCTTATAAAGCCTTACAATTGCAAACCTACTTCCCATGGATATAAATGCAAACTAAAAGGACACAAATACAATAATAAAAGTTAGTGCCCGGTGTTGATTCCCATCAATTCTCCCCGGGTGGGAAGAACTCGACCCTGTCGAGTAAGGGGTGCGGCTGCTCGTGTGACTCTGGCGAATCCGTCACCAAACCTGGAAGCACGGAGTAGGCTCCACTCCAAGTAATCGACACCTGCTCATCCCATATAGATTCGATATGCTCATGCTGCTGGGAATGAGTCTAGAAGTGGACACTCTGGGGTGGGGTCACTCTCAAAGGAGGGGGGGGGGAGCAGCTCAAAGACTCACTAGGAATCACCGCTGGGTCCCTATATGTGACTAGATCCGAGATAGAGAATGGTCGAGCCGATCCCAAATGCCGAAAAGTCTCGCACTGGAAAGGGATAAACATCACGAGCGTACAAAAGACCGACTTGACTCGATGCATGCAGACTCACTATGCACTCGACAAGAAAGAAAACATGGACTCACACATGACCCTAAACAAACCTATGGTTAGTTCGACCCATGCACATGCAAGGGTGGACCCGGACACCCGAATGTGTGCCATGCATGCATTTGACGTAACCTGAGGTTGACGTCATTGGAGACTCCTAACCTTCCAAGTGTGAACCAATCCAGTAGTGACTTCCCATTGCGCTTGGGAGGTTCGGGAGGTTTGGGTGGGCCAAGAAAGCCAAAGTCTTCATTACCCCCATATGATGATTCGGACCCATTGCTATATGGAGGTTGCCTGGCCCAAATGGGAGGGGTGTGGTAGAGGACTTCCCTAAAGAGGTGGAATGGTGGTTGTGGGCCAAGGGGCCCACTAAGAAAGGGATCGAAGGGATCAAAGAATGTGTGACCCCTCGATATGGATTCCCTCATCTCAAGGTCCCATGTGTAGAATTCTAGAAGGTGTTGATGGTCAGCTTCATCCATGAAGGGAGATAGGACGGTGGTCTCATATGGAAAGTACAGTTCCTCCGTTGGGATAAAAGGAATGAAATCAGGCTCGGCCGGTAAGGGGAGGAGTAGAGGAACCTCCTTGGTGACATGACCCACGGTGTACATGGAGGTAATGGACCCTAAGGCGGAGTGGGTGAAGTTACAACTTGTGGGTTGGTTGAAGCCTTGGGCCAAAAAGTGCGTCAACTTCCATTGCCAGTCTAAACCCATAATAAGGTCATCCAATGTATCAACATGGTGACTAGACCGAAATGTAGTGTGGTAGGAGTTGACGGGCACCAATGGTAGTGTAGGGTCCATGGATGGGTAGGGAGGTAGGACCAAGCCATCGTTGAGCCAGCTAAGTAGTGGCTCGGTGATGAAAAGCGTTCCCGTTAGAAACACGGGTGGCTCGGGCTGAGGTGGCTCCAAATGAAATGGCTCCGGGTGAGGATCGAAAATGGGTGTCAAAGGAGCACTAGGGGAAGGGATCCCTGGCTGGGGTGGGGGAGGGCTATCCACTAGGAGGGGAAGAGGCCCTTGGGACCCCGTAGGTGGGGCCGGGTTGGGGCTACCGGCCATGACCTCCCTAGGCTCGAGTATGGCTACCTCCTGCCTCGGAGGTGGGAAAGGGGGGACCAGCGACTCAAAATAAGCACACCGCCTATCCACCCGATCCAAAATCATTTGCACACGTTCAGCAACGGTGTGGGTTGGAGTAGGGGTATCGTGGTGGACTCGCCAGTAATCAACTGGCCTAGGCTTGGGTCGGGGCTCATTTAAGTACGGGGCTCCTTGCCTCCGACTATGACCCACTTGATTGGAGGTGATTAGGTGGGGTCGGTTGTACGTGTGACCCACGTGGTTGGAAGTAAATGAGTGGGACGGGTTGGAAGGGACCAGACGGGGAAGGTAGACCCTCCTAATCTCTCTCTTCATGTCCCACCATGATTCGATGGGCCATTGCCTTCTAACCTCTCTCAAGCCTTTGATGTCTCTCCACTTTTCAGCAGCCCCGTGGAGAAGCCTCTCCTTGGCAAAATAGAATTGCCCGGCTTCAGACATGCTATAACAATCAAAGTATGTGTCCATGGGGGCCTCCCACTTGAGGTAGTCTCCCAGGTCATTGGAGCCATAAAAATCCGAGGCTTCGGGCCTACAGAAGTGAAGAGGATGGTTGCCCAACCCATGGGTGTGCCAATGGTTATATTGCCTAGGTGACCAGGAGTCCATTGGAAACTGGGGAACTACAAGGTGGACATGCCGACACAAAGAGACAAGTCAAACTGACTAGACACGACCTTAAATGACAATGCAAGTTGGAATGCACTAACTAATGCACACTAAGGACCCTAGACTTAAACCAAGATCCGGTACCTGGCGGAGTCCGGGGATCCGAAGATCCTCTCACGCGAGTGAATCACCTCTCCGATAGGCGTAACCTAATGGTCGGGCGACACCTTTTTATATACCGAATAATGGTATGCAAATGTGACACCTAGACTTAGACATTTTTTTTATGTTTTGAACCAAATACTACCCTAGACTCAACTGGTTCTCTGATACCAAACTGATGCGGGACGGACAAGCGACCTGGGACTCTAGCTCGCGGGTGTCCCTAGCGAGGGATGCGTGGGACCGTGCGTGGTTGAGAAATCGGCAATGAGTCGGGTAGTCGGCTCTTCCGTGCTCGGATCGAGTCACGGGATGGGTCCGCTCTCTCTCTCGCAGCGGTGATTATATATAATATTGAGCTAATAATCCTATCACATGCTCTCTAGCAGCGACATATGGAAATATACGAAATAAAGCAAATGCCGAGAGAGGAGTGGACACGATGCCTCCACGCTCCGGGCATGGGGAAGGCAATCCCGGCCAAGTACGGTAACTCTCGGTACAATGGTAAAAAGTTAATTATAGTAGTGAATTATATTGCCCACTCCACGCAGGGAGGTAAAGGGCTACAAGTGGGCCCGGGAGGACCGATCTTGGGTTGACTGGCAGCGTTTTGATGTAGCTTCGGCGGCACGCGTACTCACAAACGTGGGGCCCACGTGCTGGTCGACGGGTCCGAGTTGGCCCGGAGTGGTACCGCTGTGACGTTGGCTCCTGGAGAGGCGCTTCCTGGGACGGCGGCACGTTGGTTCACCTTGCGGAAGGTGAGTCAACTCCGGTCTTCACTTGTTGACCTTGCTGCCCACGGATCTGAAGTTCTATTTTTGCGACGCGCGACCCAGTGAGATTAGCTGCTGCGATCACTCCCGATGTCGGATCGACGCGAAAGTGGTACCGTTGGAAAGCTGACTTGAAGTACTTCGATATATGGCAAGAGAAGGAATTTTGAATCTCCCTTTGATTGCCTTGGTCGAATTTCCAAGTTGCTGGCTGACAGACTCAGAAAAATCAGGATAGAGGTGGGTTTTCCTGAGAACAGTCGTTGACCGTGGCTTAAACCTCAGATCTGGAAGTTGACCTCTTCATGAAAGTTGTACAGGGATGCGTAAGGAAGACGAGGGTATTTTTTGTGGAATTTCTAGAGGCGTTTTGGTTCAGAAAATAGATTTTATGACACCGGTGGGTCGGATCTAGACTGCCAAGATAGAATTGAAATTTGACCGAGTTTTAATTTTTTGGGAGGGGAAAAGAACTTATAAATTCGAGCAAAAATTATTAGAGATGGGCTTTGGTGGGCAGAACATCTAGTCCAAATTTGGATGCAATCAGAAAAGGGGAAGGGGGTCGAACTATGGAAGAACTAGCTTGCTGTGACACAGGACAGAAGACTGGCAGATCTGGAAGGCTGAGGAGCACGAAATTGGAAAAATAGAAAACGAAGATTAGAAATTAGGAAACTTTTTTTGGGAGAGGGTATTTGCGTGGGGAACCTACCCTCAAAATTTGGGCTCCAGAAGATCTGTGGATTGGGAGCCAAAAATCGGACAAGGGGGCTCTATCCTGATTTGGACAGAACTACAGTGGTGGCGGTGGCGGCGCGATGGCGGCACGAACGGCGGCGGCGACGGTGGAGCTGAGCGTCGCACTCAGAGAGGTGGTGGTGGAGATGCGTCACACATCTGAAGGAGAGCCTTCACAGCTCTAGGGGAGGAGAGAGGGGCGCCCTTGGGCAAATGAGCACAAGTGGAATTATTTCTTCATTAATGCTAAGAAAATCATAAAATACAAGGTATTTATAAGAAAGGTAAAAAGACATAAACTAACCTCAGATCTAAATTTGGGGAGAGGTAAAAGGGGAAATTCACATTTAATTCCCCATGTGTTTTGACTCAATTAAAATAAAAATACAAAACCTATTAAACAAATATAAATGGGGATGGCATCTTGGACTTTAAGGGTTGAAATATTGGACTTTTTAATCCAATTATCCCCTTGAATGATCAAGCCATCTAGAAGCCCACCTTGGACCTTTTACTTACCCCACATGGGCCCTAAGGCTAAGGTGGACCAATGGGGAAGGGGATGAGGGGCCCCCGTTGGACCTACGAGACTTTTACACAAAAACCCAAGCATCCTTGGGGAATGACAAATTGGCTTATAAAGCCTTACAATTGCAAACCTACTTCCCATGGATATAAATGCAAACTAAAAGGACATAAATATAAAAATAAAAGTTAGTGCCCGGTGTTGATTCTCATCACATAGGTTGAGTCCAGGATGGTCTTAGTCTTTTGTATGTTTGTCAAGGGTATTTTGGTCATGAAAAGAGTGAATGCCTATATATAGGCCCCATCACTTCCCCATGTACTTCATTGTTGGATGAATATTGAAATAGAAAACTCCCTTGCATTTTCTCTCTCCCTAAATATCTCCCAATTCTCTCTCTCTCTCTCTCTATCCCCTCAAGGGGGGCGGACCCTATTCTCTCTCCTCCCCTCCCGACGACTTCCTCTCTCCCCTCCCCCTCCATTAAAGCCACTCCAACTCCCTACAACCCCTATCTTTACTCTACCCCATCCCCAAGAGATCCTCCACCAATCCTCACTCTACCTCTCAACCCCCCGCAACCCATTTCCCTTCCCCAAGCATATCTCCACCTTCCCAAGGCTGAAGTAGTCCCTCCCTAGGCCAAAATTCAAATTTCCCTCCCCTTTGGCTGTACCATCCCAACTCCCCTACCCCCCTATCAACCCTTAGCCTCTCCCTCCCAACCCAAATTCGCAGCTCCTCTCTCACCCACTGCAAACACCACCTCCCAGACCCTATCTCCCCCTCTCACAAGCCTGGTTCACCCCTCCCTTGGTCCCATATCATCCAAGGGTCTCCCTTCACCCAATCCCTCTCTTGTTCACCCATTCACCCCCCATTCTCCCTCCCTATCTCACCTGCTACCAGTCTATAGCAATAGTAGATTTCAATAGCAACTTGCAGCATCGCCCCCGCTCACTCCACGAGGATCCAGGTGCCCAACCATATACCGGTGGAATTGTTGTCAAAGCAGCTTCGCAGGCGAGGTGGTCCCGCATCCATCCGACATCCCTGCTACCCAGAGGATCCATTCTCCCCCGACTGCGCAAAGCTGCTCCAGCAGGGAACCTGAGCCTGAGTGGAAGCTCGACCTCGGGCACTGCTGTGCGAGTTTGGGTGTAATTCTTTGGCTGAAATCTTCTGCTTCAAGTCCTCTGTCATCTCCAAGAAGCAGAGCCATTTTTGGACCTTGGAGTCAGAAGTTCTTGATTTTCTTTCCAAGGTGCACACGGTCAGTTTCCCAGAGCCTGAACTGACACCCCCCCACTGTTTCGGCCTTCAAGATCAGCTCCGACATCTGCCAATGGCCCCGTCATTCCCGGCTTGAAGAAGACTCGACCACGATCGCAACGGTTCTAATCTCACCTTTAACAGAGCGCGGTATTGTTCGTGGCGCCCTCGTCTTCCAGAAGCACCACTCTAGGAGCAACAAGAGCCAGAGCGGTCCAGCCCTGTTCCAGACCTTGCCCCAGCCAGTGACATCGTCATGAAATTCCATGAAAATTCAGGCGTCATCCTGGGTCAAGTCAGAATGATTCGACATGAGTTGCGACCTTTTCTGAGCTCGGCAGAGACCGTGGATGTGCCGTCTTCGACTGTCTGTCCGACTGTTCTAGAAGCTGGCAGCACCGACAGAGCTTGGCACATCGGTTTCTAGCTTCACTCGCCCTCCCCGCCTGGCCGGCTTACAGCCCCTCCCTGCTTGGAGGTAGTGTTTGGTTGTAAATCTCTTAACCCCTACCCCGAGAACCCCCCTCCTATGCGAGGTGTAGTGCTGTAACAAAATTATTTTCAGGTCAAGTGCCATCGACACAGCGTGCGGGTGCGTGCCCATGCTACCCCGCTCGCTCTCGTCTCCGGCCGAGATCGGTGTCTTCACATCGATCAGGTAAACGACTGGATATCCCTTGGCTGGTAGAATTATTTGCTTACCTAGTAGTGCTTGCGAATGCCTGTCGGACGGAGAGACGAAAGCTCGGACTCGCACACCATTCTTAATGTGCCCACCGCGGACCAGGAGTGAGAGCCACCCAAACCCATGCCCCGGCGTGCCGGCCGCCCACGAAGTTGGGAATCGTAGACCCTTAAGGGTCAACCTAAGCCAACCAAGTCCCTTAGAATATTTGGGTGCCACCTCGGACCCTCGCCATCATCCCCCGGTACCACCGGGAGATCGTATGCGCCGTGCGAGTAAGCCGCTAGCGTGAGTTCGTTGAATGTGCTTGTATGCTTGCGGGTCTAGGTCCTAGGCTCATTAAGTCATACTTCATCATCCTTGGGCTGTGCCACATCATTTTCGAAACTGAATAGAGAGAAGATGAATTAATTGAACCGCTAAACTCCATGACTAATGATGAGAATCTTGCTGAACAAATCAAAGAGTTGAGATCTAAAAATGAAAATTTGAAAGAATTGAAGTAGTTGAACACTGCTATGTCTAAGAGGCTTCTTGCCTTAGAAAGGGGAAAATGTGTTGTTAATAATAAAGCTGAAAAGGAGCTCAAACTGGAACAAGAAATCGAGAAATATAAAATTGCAAACAAGGTGCTTAGTGAGTGTGTTAATTGCCGTGAATAAGGAATTACTGGTTATGAATTACATATTGCATCCCTGGAAGATGAGATTAAGGACCTAAAGAAGTCTTTGTCTAGATTTGTTGAAGGTCAAGATAATTTGGATAAGTTGTTAGGAATGAAAGTGAATTTTCAAAAAGAAGGGTTAGGCTATAACCCTCCAAAGAAAAAGAATTTTAAGAACAAAATTCAAACATCCTTTGTTTCCAGCTCAACTTCTCACAGTCCTCCGAACCTTCCTTGTTCTCAGTCTACTACTCAAAAGAAAACAACTGAAAATTAGAAAGATAAGAACCCTCTTGTTTCTGCCACCTCTTTGCATGTTCCCCATAAGACATCCTCACACACATATGCATACAAAAAGAAAGTGATTTGTCATTACTGTCACAAAATTGGCCATTTGATGCATGAGTGTAAAGTGATGGAAAAGGATGATCTAAATGCTAGTAAAATGCATGCTAGGAAAACTTATCTTAAAAATCATGATGTTAAGAAAAAGGGGATTCAATGTTATTGCTGTGGGAAATTAGGCCACAATGCATCTCACTGTTGGCACAACTATGGGAAAGATGCTCACTTCAAATTTGATAAACTCCCTGCAGATAGAAATGGTTCTAGTAGGAGGAATAACTTCCATGCTAAAAATTTTCAGAACAAGAAATCTCCTACCAATCAGAAAAGGAATGTTCCTTATTTCTGCCGTGGCAAGATAGGGCACATTGCATCCCAATGTTGGTTTGCTAGTGCACAATAGAAAGCTCATCCTTACTCTGGTTATAATAAATTTCCTGTAAACCATGCTTCTCATAGAAATAATTTTGTTTCAAAAGTTCAGCATATTACATGTTTTAACTGTGGAAAGCTAGGCCACAGACCTGCTCACTGTTGACTGGCTGGTAATGAAAAGAAAATTTTCCATGTTAATAACAGAATTAATCATGTTCACTCACACCAATTTCATGCTCATGCTAATGCATATTAGAAGAACATGAAATCTGTTATCTCTTGTCATTACTGTGGACAGTTAGGACATTCTATGTCTAACTGCTATTTGATGAGGTTTGATGATTCTCAAGTGTTGAAAATGAGGAGAGCACCATTCAAAGGTGCTACTGTCACTGAAGGACGCAAGGAGAGTTGGGTTCCTAAGAATGCAAAATGGGATGTTGTTTGTAGGAGTGCCTTGGGATGGAGAATAAAAAGGGGGTTTAATAAATCAAGGCGCTCAAGTAAGGTAAAACCCCAACTCTGCTATTTACAGGCTTGTTCACCTGAATTTTTTTTTGATAGCTGAATATCATGCTTAATGTGTCATTTAAGATCTCATGCATACATGTTCACAACTGCATCTGCCATTTGCATCTTTTTCCTATCCATGCATATGCTGGGTGATGTGTACATATATGAGATTAAAATGTTGTCTGCATTTGATGCATACACATGCCAATTGCAGTTGTTTGATATTTATCAAAATGCATAATCACTGAAAATAAATTACATTTCTAAAAAATCTGAATAGTTGGAATTTGATCCATGCATGCTGTCACATGCATAAAATGCTCATTTGCACACATGCTCATTCGCATACATATTTGTTTAGAGAACTGTCATAAGAAAAAATTGAAGATGCATATAGGACTACACTTCCACTGCATTACCATGCATGACCTAGAGGTATACTAAATGAAGCAGTGCCAAAGGGCAGATGAGGTCTGTCTGGAAGCTCTAACCATGTGTGAGGTGGTCTTTAGACCAAGTCCTCTGCCAGGTACCTTAGGTCAAATCTGCACTTAGAGCAGTCTAGATTATTCTTGAGCATAATTCATTAACCTCCCTGCATAGACTTCATTGCCTGTATTGCACTCAAAACTTAGTCATAGAGTGCATAAAGTCAGGGCGAGTCTGTTAAGATAGCTCTTGTGTTTCATGCATATATGGTTAGCTTAATTTCCTGCATGGTCTTCATTTCATGATGATTCAATGCATTTTGTTAGGGGGAGTCAATGCATATGCATACACGTTGTTAAATGCATCTCATTCATGTGTTAACAAAATTGTTTGACTTACATACACATACATAGGGGGAGTCCCTGCAAATCAAAATTAACTCATGTGCATTTGTTAACATGCATATGCTGATTTGAGAATTAATTGGCAGCCCACGCATGCATTAAGGGGGAGCATATATCATGTCATTGAAATTGCATAACTTGTCTCATATTTTACTCCTTGTTGATTTCGGTCGGCCAATCTGCTCTTTGTGGTAAACCTGTGATTTAATCTTCAGCCTGAGCTGTTGTTCTGGCTAGGATCCTAATTGATCAACATTCTGTGCTGCTGTGGAGTGGAATACATCCCACCTCCTTGAAATCTGAATTTGCAATTCTGAATTTCACTTGTCTATCTTGAAATCTTCTGAATTCATCAGCTTCATGATCTTGAAATCTATTTTCTGCTGTATTCGCTGAGTTTGTGCTGGCAGTTTTGATTTCCTTCAGAAATCTCATCTTATTTAGACTGAATTGTAAATTATGCTTCTTGTTAAACCCTATCAGTTACCATCCTGGATTCAGCTGCAACATAATTTTCTCTTATACATGCCTAGTGCCCTCAATTGCTTGTTGAAATGGTTGTTTCAGAAGTTCCATTGTCTTGACAAATGGTTGGGAAGATTTCAATGTGTGAGCCTTGTTCATAAATCTGAAAATTTTATGTTAAAGAAGAATCTTTTGTTATACGGATTTATGAATATCTGAAAGTTTCATATGGTTTAAGCTTCATGTATTTTATGAATCTTTGATTCGAATATTTGGAAAATATCTGAATCAACTCTTTTAATAAATTCTAAACCATTTGATTCTTGTTATATCATGTAAGATCTTCAGAAATCTAGACGTTGTTAAAATCGTGGCTCACCTTAGTTGAAATGCTTGATGTAAGTATTGTCTTTAATCATTTGATTACTCTGAGATTTGTCTGAAAGAAAAATTTGATCAGAGCAATACCTTTGGTCACTGAGAAACCATGTCCAAAGGACTGTGTCATGAAGTGCCATGGGTAACTCTACTAACAATTTGATGAAAAATATGTGAATGGTTAAGGTAGAGCAATGATTAGGTTGCACTGAGAAACTGGGTCACTTCATCAAAGAAATGGAGATCACCTATGTCATGAAGTGCCTTAGTTAACTCTGTTCAATATGAATCCTGACAATTAGTCATACTAAGTGCTTAGGGATACTAGAGTCTAAACAACGTTTATCCTCTAGTTACAAGGTGTATACTAAACTCGATTGATCTTGAAAGATATTGCTATAAAATTTGCTACTGTATAAGAAGAAAAATAAAAACAAAAACTTGCTGAATCTTTAAACAAAATCAGATGCTTTCATGAATGTTTAATCTCAATACTACTTTTTGCAACTCCCAAGGAGTCATTAAAATTGAATGTCTAAGATGAAAGGAGATCAAACTAGATGTTATCATGAAAGCTTGGTTCAATTTTATTAAAATTGCTTCCATATATGAGTATAGATAGTCTAATTTGAATATTCTCTTAATACATTATCTTTAAACCATCCTGCTCAATAAAGAACTATTCATAAGTCTTTATAAATGAAGACTCTGACACATGTCCAATTTTGGATTTATGGCTTGGCATCTCACTGTTAATCTTCCTTACTCTTTTTGGAAGATCTGTTGATTTCTCAGAGTTGAAACCTGTTGGGGCTTTATTCTGCTGAACACTCCTTGCTTGCGCTCAATTCTTCACTGATTACATCATTTCAATTTTTGCTACTTGCTAATTTCTACAGATTGCACAACCTCAATTCTCTCATTGCCCGCACTTAAACAAGTGGTATCTCTCATTGCCTGCTTTGGCCAACTGCCCATGTGATCATGCTGATATATATATGGATCAATTCTTCCATTTAACTCCCTCTACTGCATGTTCTTGTCTGCCTGCTTAGATTTTGTTGGTAAGGGTGAGAATAGCTTGTGTCTCAGCTTCATCATGCATGCTTTCGCGTTTATTTTTCATGATTCTATCCAATTATTATTCTCTTTTTGATGAAGTCAAAGGGGGAGAAAAGGGTTGAGATATGAGTCAACATGTTGTCCCATGACTCATAGTATTGACATCATCAAAAAGGGGGAGAGTGTTGTACCCATGTGGTTTTGATGATGTCATGTTGCATTTGGTTTTGATGATGCCGACACTATGTGGATGATGTTGTCATATGTGTTGAAGTTGCATTGATGTTGTCAGATGTGTAGTTGATGCACTACCATTGCTGTTGATGCACTACCATTGCTGTTGCTTTGCTATTGCATTTGGCTGAGATTCATTGCATGTTGCTGGAGGCTCTGAGAATAAGGGTAATGGTTAGGTTATGTCATGAAAGAATCAGTGGTTAGTCATATCTCATGCTCATTGTGGTGCATATGAAGGTCGGAGTGCTTTAATGTTCATCTGTGCACATCTCTGTTCATGCATATAGACACATACATTTCATCAAACATGTTGCATGCACACACACATTTTCCTTTGTGCATATAGAGGGTCTATGCACATTACTGTTCACATGCGTCGATGCTACACTGTTCACATAGGTCGATGCATGTGCTATCTTTGCATAGCTAAGGTCATTGCATGCTCTGGTTTTGCATAGCTTAGGTCGATGCATGTTCTTGCTAAGCAAGGTCGATGCACATTTCATGCATGTAGACTGCATGACTAGGGTCGATGCTAGTTTTGCATTTGGCAAACTAAGGTCGATGCTTGTTCGCATCTGTGCTAGATAGGACCGTGCATATCACTGTTCACATGCAAATAAGGTCGATGCTTGTTTGCATCTGTGTTAGACAGGTCGATGCCTCTCTGTTCACATGCGTTATAAGGTCTATGCTAGTTTGCCTTCAAGCATCCAAGGTCGATGCTCGTTGTGTCTCATGCATACCTAAGGTCGATGTTAGTTGAGTCTATTACATCTAAGGTCGGTGCTAGTGTCATGTATCTTGCATACATAGTCGATGCTAGTTGCACCTTGTGCATACTAAGGTCGGTGCTAGTTGCATAAAGGGTCGGTGCTAGTGTCATGTATCTTGCATACATAGTCGATGCTAGTTGCAGCTTGTGCATACTAAGGTCAGTGCTAGTTGCATAAAGGGTCGGTGCTAGTCTCATATATCTTGCATACATAGTCAGTGCTAGTTGCATAAAGGGTCGGTGCTAGTGACATGTATCTTGCATACATAGTCGGTGCTAGTCACCATTGACTGTATAATCAGAGTCTGTGCACATTTTTTCACCATGAAATTGAAGTCTGAGCACATTTGCCTACTTGTTCTTCAAGGATGAAGCATATGCATATATTGACTAAGTGTTTGATGAAATGTCTCTGAGAGTATGTTAGCAGAGTAGCACGCGAGCTCAAACTGAAGATGGGCACGTGATCCCAAGTTGTCTGGAAGCTGGCATGTGACCAAGGGATACTTATGATTGGCACATGATCTGAGGCATATACTAGTCTGATATTCTGACACATGGATCATCGTTTCATCTGCTCCTAACATGTGGCATCACTAAAAAGTTGGGAACGAGCCCTCGCCCTCCACACTCCCTAAGCGTGAGCTCGAGGGACCCAGACTGGAAGCTCTATAAAACCCTCTCTTCCAGTGGAAATCAAGAAGTGAGAATACAAGAAAGCATACTAGAGAAAAAGAAGGAGCCGCCAGAGAGTGAGAGCAAAAAGGAGAAACAGAAAAAGCAGCAGAGCATCTGAGCATCTGAAAAGAAGATAGAAGAAAAATTGAGAGAGCAAGGAGACTCAGAGAGAGCAGTAAATCTACAGATCTATACTCATTAGTTGGAGGATCAAATCCTCAATTGATCTGCTCCAGTTGGAGCTATATTGTTCTTCTCTTTATTTGTGCCTTTTTCTTTCTTTCCTGCAACATTACAGTGTTCATTTTTTTTTGGTCTTTTCCGTTACCCTATTTTGGGTTCGGGTTCCTCCTTGGGATTAAGGAGAAGGAAGAGCGATCTCCAGTTTCCCTCTGGGTTTCAGAGGAAGAGACGATGTGTCCTCTTGTTGGTGGGCAACGAGACGTTGCTCACTGGTGTTCCTCCTGAGGATTCAAGAGAAGGGAGACTTGGGTCTCTGGTTGTGAGTGGCTGGGTGTCACTCACCGTTTTCCCTCTGGTTTGGAGGAAGGGAGGTTCACCTCCGGTTCTGGTTCTGTGGGTTGCAGAGCAAGGGGGCTGGTCTTGTGGGAAGCAAGATCAGGTCGAGGGATTTGTCTCCCTCAGTCTCAAGTTGTTTGGCAGTGTCTGTTGCAGACTGAGTCTGCTTGTTCTTGCTTGAAGCAAGGGAATCCTCACTTGGTTTGAGTGAGGGGTGGATGTAGGTCTGTGGGTTGTAGACCGAACCACCTAAAAATCCTATCTATTGTGGTTTGCTTGTGCGCACTTCCATATCATCTATCTCCCCTTCGCAGGTTGTTTGAGCTTGTCTAGTTGTCTTCCCATTCTGTGTTATTTGGTGTTGTCCAACACTGCCGCGTAGTGTCGTCTGCATATTTAGCAGTTTCTTTGGGTTGCTGGGTACCTGCTGGGTATGCATTCTAAGTGTTCGAGTGAGATTTGAATTCTCATTAGAATACTTGTCTAGCCCAACTTATTAGCCTTGACTTCTGCATGATTCCTAGTGGCTATTTTATTTGGGTAAAATTTTGGTAACGGATTCATTCACCCCCCCCCCCTCTGAATCCGTGCCTTGCACCCATACATTCTAACAAAACCTACAAACATTGATGGGCCCTATCCTAGCATGCGGGATGGATGCAAAAATTTGATTCCATGATGATCACCAGGCGCTTAGCATTTTTCTCTTTTTAATTTTTTCATTTTTTTTCATGTTTTTTTTATTTTTTTAATAGCTATGTACAAAATCGCATAAATAGAATTTCTTTAGATAGACTCCATTCCATGGATGTGTGAGTTCTACTCCATTGGCGTCCACTAATTTGTAGGCATTACCCGAGTAGACGTCTTTGACAACAAATGGACCTTCCCAATTTTCTTGTAATTTTGCTTTAAGACTGGTGGCTTTAATGAGTTTCCTCTTTAGGACCAGTTCACCTACCTTAAATTTCCTCTCAAGAACCTTCTTTGTGTAATAACGTGCAATTCTTTGGCGATACACTTGTGCATGATCGGCCGCGATGATTCGCTTCTCATCTAGTAGTTCCTATTGGGCCAACAAATTTTCTCGGCGTTGCTCGGGATCGAGCTCAGGATCCAACTGTACTCTTAGTGAGGGAATGCATATCTCTTATGGAAGTATCGCTTCTGTCCCAAAAGAGAGTGCATACGGGGTTTGACCCGTAGGAGTTCGGATAGAAGTGCGGTAAGCCCAGAGGGCCTCAATGAGGCGATCTGGCCAATCCAAATAATGATGAGACTTGCAAGTTTTCTTGATAATTCTGATGAGAGTTTATTCATAGCTTTGGCTTGTCCGTTTCCTTGTGGGTAGTATGGAGACGAATGATGTAAATTAATCCCATATTTACCACACATGTCATGGAGCTCCTGGGATGTAAACTGTCATCCATTGTTGGTGATGATGTCACGAGGGACGCCGAACCTGGCGAGGATGTTACGCTTAATGAACTTCACCACCGTTGATGCTTTGACTTCCGTGAATGCCTCAATTTACGCCCACTTCATGAAGTACTCCGTAGTAGTGAGGATGAAGGACTTTCTTTGAACTTCACCAGTTCTATCCTCTAAGGGACCGACCACATCGAATGCCCACATGGTGAAAAGCCAGAGAGCTATGAGAGGGTGGAGTGAGGATGAAGGAGCGTAAACCTTGTCCGCGTGGAGTTGGCATTTGGCGCAATGGCGGACATAACAGGTACACTCCTCGTCCATGGTAAGCCAGAAGTATTGCCAAAGGAGTTTCTGAGCGAGCATGCGACCATGCACATGGCCACTGCATTCACTAGAATGCGCAGCTTCGAAAACTACACGAGATTCAGTCTCATCGAGACAGCGGAGGTATACTCCACAACGAGATTTGCGGTGCAAGAGACCACCTATGATGGCAAAGCGCTCTGCGGCTCGACGAATGGCTCATCGATCGGGGGCAGTAGAATAATCAGGGAAGGAGCCATCCCGACGATAGTTCTCAATGTCAAAAAATTGGGGATTGTCGTCGTCGAGGTCAAGCTCGGGTTCGTGAGAGATGGCATGGACCTGAAGGGAGGACTCTGAGAATTATTGGAACCAGGGATCTGAGTGTAAAGGAATGTGCATCCTTTGCACCATGACAGTAGCTGACGGCGTTTCGCCAAGAATTGGGAGAGAAGATGCTAGAGAAGCCAGAGCATCAGCTACAATGTTTTGTGCCCTCGGAGTGTGCACTAGGGTTAGCTTCCTAAACAGCAGGACTACCCTGCTGACCAAGTCTAGGTAGGGTTTATGCTTCGAGTCCCGGGTTTGATACTTGCTGAGGGATTGCCGGAGTATAAGTTGAGAATCTCCAATGATTCAGAGCTGCTTAACTCCGAGTGCTAGTTCCATTTTTAAGCCCGTAAGGAGCGCCTCATATTCGGCCACGTTATTTGTGGTGGGGAAGGTCAATTGGCAAGCACGTGGGATGATGACACCTTTCAGGGATTGGAGAATAGCTCCAATGCCACAACCTTTGGAATTGAATGCACCGTCGAAGAAAAGAATCCACAAAGGTTCACCATCGATGATGGCTTCTAATTCTTCTTCCGGTAATCTCTTGTCGACAGGAGAGAATGTGGGGAGTGGATGATGGGCAAGGTGTTCGGCAATGGCGTGCCCCTTGACCGCCTTCTGACTGACATAGGTGATGTCAAATTGGTTGAGGAAACTTTTCCATCTCACCAGACGATTAGTCAAGGCATCCTTTTCCTACAAGTATTTAATTGGGTCCATTCGCGCCAATAGCTTTACCTCATGTGCTAAAAAATAATGTTTCAGATTTTGGGACACCCAGACAACGGCCACGCAAGTCTTTTCCACGGCAGTGTACTTCTTCTCAGCTTTATTGAACAGCTTCGACAAATAGTAGACTGCACATTCTCTTTTCGCATCATCATATTGGGCCAACATTGCCCCAACGGACTCCTCCGTGGTGGACACATAGAGTAGTAGGGGCCGACCCGGGACCGGGGGTGCCAGAATGGGAGGATTTAGAAGATAATTCTTCTGGTCATCAAAGGCCTTTCAAAATTTATCATTCCATTAGAACTTAGCCTCTCCTTTCAACATGCCGTAAAAGGGCTTGCATCGTTGAGAGTGGTGAGATATGAATCTCCGAATGAATTGTAAACGCCTGATTAGACCCTGGACTTCTTTGACGTTCTTGGGAGGAGGCATTTCGGCAATGGCCTTAGCTTTGTTAGGCTCAATCTCAATCCCTCGTTTACTGACTATGAAATCTAAAAGCTTGCCTGAAGAAGCCCCGAATATACATTTCTTGGGGTTCATTTTGAGTTGGTGCTCCTGAGACCGTTGGAGAACTGCTCGGAGGACCTCGGCATGGTGACTCCTAGTCTTGGATTTAACCAGAATGTCATCCACATATACTTCCATATGAATATGCATCATGTCGTGGAAGATGGGCATCATCGCCCATTGATATGTTGCCCCCGCGTTCTTAAGTCCGAAGGGCATGACGACATAGCAATAAGTCCCCCACTGAGTGGTAAAAGAAGTCTTCTACTGGTCTTCCTCTGCTAGGCGGATCTGGTTGTACCCCGAGAAACCATCCATGAAAGATAGCATCTCATAGCTGGCGGTGTTATCTACCAGGACATCTATGTATGGAAGAGGAAAATTGTGCTTTGGGCAAGCATGATTGAGGTCACGGAAATCTATACAGACTCGGACCCTACTGTCCTTCTTCATAACATGGATGATATTAGCCACCCTTTGCGGATACAAGACCACCCTGATGAACTTGGCCTTATGGAGCTTGTCAACTTCCTCTTTGACTTTGAGGGCAAGCTTCGTGTGAAGTCGCCTAAGTTTCTGTTTGACAGCTCGAGCGTCGGGCTTTAGAACCAAACGATGTTCTACCAATGATGGATCTAACCCTGCCATGTCCTCGTATGAGCAAATGAAGGCATTGGGGAATTCCCTGAGAATCTCCACAAGAGAAGCTTCTTCTTCACTATTCAAATTGTCACTTATCAAGATCATTTTTGGGTTATCCTTGGTGCCGAGATTAATTTCCTTGGTGGACTCATCAACGAAAATACTGGGTTCATCGAATCTCTTTGTTCCGTCTATGAAAGAAGCTATGGGATCAGTGCAATCCTCTAGTGACTCTTCCTCTTCTCCAGTATCATCATCATAATCTTCTTCTAGCACATATACTCCTAGGCCGTCGTCTACTGAAGACCCTTCTAGATCAACTACCCCTAGAGGAATGGGAGTGGATGTGAAATCAGAGACCTGGCAAAGCTGTGCGCACTTGTCAGCCAGCTGGCTGAGGTAACGCATAGGAACCTGACGGACCCTAGACTGCTTGGAAGGAAAGGATGCTATGTACAGACCCTGACTCGAGCTGGACTCTATCCTACTATGTACAAGAGGAGCTTGTGTGTGGGGGGGGGGGGGGTTCAAGGTGGAAAGTGTCGGCCCTTGGCCGAGGGATCCATGTTCCAAAAAGGCGGTTGTAGAAACCCGATAATTAAAAATGAGAAATAAAATTTTCAATTTCATTATGTAATTAAAACTTTCATGAAATAATTAAATTACATTTTTACTATATGAAATAAACTAGTTTATTGAATTTACTTGAATTAACTAGAAGTAAATAGATATTAAATGCTTTAAACCTTAGATAAATCATAGAAAGCCCAATAAAAGTCCAGGTAATGGACTAGGATAACAATTGGCCCATTGGATAATCCAAAATGGGCTGGATTAATAAATTAAAGGATTTATTAAAGGCTAATTAGACCAAAATTCATAACATGTGTTTAATATACAATTTAAGGGATTAAAATAACCCCTTCTCCAGAAGATTGACTCAAGAATCAACCCTTACCTAACAGCCCACCTTAGACCAGCCGTTTTTACATTATTTTCACACCTACGATGGGCTAGATTAAGAAGAGAAATGACATGTTTCTTCTAATTCAGACTTAATGGATTTGGTGGAATTAGGTGAGGAATCTTGACAAATTTGGCCAAGTTTTTGCTATAAATAGAACCTCATTCGACCCTCAAACCATCCCTAGAGGTTAAGTATACGCTGCTGTGAAGATTGGTGGAGATTTGAAGGAAGATTTGGAAGATCAAAGGGTTTTCTTATATTTAGGGATATTTCTTTAGATCCGTCTAATGGTAGGTGTCTCTTAGGCTAAACTCTAATTAAATCATGCCATCTTGTTCATTTTTTTGTCCTCTTTCCATTGATAGCTCATTTATTAAATTTCGTTATGAAATGAGCAAGTTATGGTCATTTTATTGGAGGGGTATTCCCGTTTTTTCATCAGGTCCAGAACGTGCTATACCTTAGTAGCGCGTTCTGAATGCGCTGGCATCAGGTCCAGAACGTGCTATACCTCAGTAGCGCGTTCTGAACACGCTGTCCCGACATAGCGCGTTCATATATCGTATTTTCCTGCCCTTAGGGGGTCAAATTGATAATTTCAAAATTTTCCAGAACGCGCTACTCTCTGGTAGCGCGATCTTCATATCGCGCTAGCATAAGCTAGCGTGTTCATGAAATTAGAAGACCATGAATTTTTTTTTAAAAATATGGATATTTTCCAGAATGCGCTACCCGAGGGTAGCGCGATCTTCAAGGTCGCGCTAGCATAAGCTAGCGCTTTCAAAAAATAATAATAATAAATATTATTTTTGGATATAAATATATATATATATATATATATATATCAACCGCACCGCACCGCACTGCACAAACAAACAAATAAATATATATATATTACTAGTTTTGTATCCACACACAACTCGAGCGCACATCCTATGCCCCTTGGGTCTTGACCCAAGGGTGAGCTCTCCCACATATAAAGCCAATGATGTTTTTGTAACTTCCAATGTGGGACTAAACTTAAGTCACTATCCAATAGGAACTATATCACTTGGAAATCCACATTAATTGTATGTATATAGTCACCAAAAGTAAGAAAAGGCAATATTAGCATGTTTAGATTCTTACAGCATGTTAAAAATTATTTTGTAGAATAAAATTATTTTTGCATGTAAAAATCTATTTTTAACCATATTAGTAAATTATAACCATATTAGTAAATCAATGCATGAAAAATATTTCCAGCATGTTAAAAATGACTTCCAACATGATAAAATTATTTTTTACATACTGAGATGTAAAAACTATTTCCATCATGTTAAAATCTATTTAAAACTATCTTTTGTGCATGCTAAACCTAATTTCTTATTAAATAATTAGTAAAATGATGCATGAAAATTACTTCCAGCATGATAAAATTACTTCTAGCATCATCAAATTATTTTCGGCATGTTAGAATTATTTTTAGCATGTTAAAATTATTTTTAGTATATTAAAACCTTTTTTTAGCATGATAATTCTATTTTCCTATCAAATAATTAGTAAATAAATATAGAAAAATAATTTTTAGCATGATAAAATTTATGTTGTTATCAGAGAATTTTTGTAATTAGCATGGTAAACTTATCTTATCATCCTATCAGTAAGTTAATGTATGAGAATTATTTTAGCATGTTAAGTATTAATTTTAGCATGTTAAATATTAATTTCTAGCATGTTAAAAATTAAATCTAGTATGAAAATTTTATTTTTATCATCTTATCAGTAAAGTAACATATGAAAATCATTGTCAGCATGTTAAGATTATTTTCAGCGAGTTAGAGTTACTTTTGACATAAAATTTTATTTTCTTATCATAGGGTTAATTAATGTATGATTAAATACTAATATCAAAACTCATGATTGTAATTCATAAAGCATATATTTTCATAACTAAAACTTTATGTTTTATGATTCTGAGATTAAGCTAAGATATTTTTTAAAAAAATAATTCTAATAAAATTACTATCTTAAAATTTCTTCCTACTTACCGTTCATTTTTGAACTCTACGACTTAATGTCGTTAAACATGATGTCTTAAATTGTTATCTACTTTCCTTGTAACTTCTGAAATTTTTTCAAATCTGTGCTTTTTACAAACAGTATTTTCTTGAAAATCATTGGCCATATACATTAAAGTGGATGTCTAAACGTACTTGAGATCTTCGGATCCATATGACTCAATGCCTGGCATTAATGGGGCCCGGTCTGGTCCTGGGGGGAGCGTACGAAAGTACTTGTACCCATGGGAGTTGATTGACCAATGGTGTGGCATTGCACCGAAGTGCATGATAGATTTACTTGATACGGCATTACACTATTCGTACTTGTTTACTTGTTACTTGTTTACTTGAAAATTACATGAATTACTTGACTTGCGTGAAAATGGCCAATTACATGAAATTCTTTACTTGTTCAAAGTCATTACTTGGAAATTCATCTTGATATCATATTATCTCAATTACTTGGAAATTCCATTCATGTTTATACACTTCTCGATACAAGTTAGAAAATTGTTTAAATTGTTAATACTTAAAGATTGCCTGGTTCTTAGTTATATAAAATCCTACTGAACTTTTAGCTCACCCTACGTTTTGGTTAATTGTTGCAGGAAATGAAAATGAATAAGAGAATGGACAAGTGTGAGAGAGTGATTTTTCTTTTACCTAGGTTTATGTAGATCATTAGTGTTTTTATAAGAATGATGTACTTTGGGATTGAAAGTTGTAATTTACCTTTATGACTTATCAATTAGTAATGTAAACTTCATTTTGATGGAATAAAAGTACCATTTTCCCATTCATTTCTGTCTTTAGAAATAGAATTGTACATGCTCTGGTCGACACGCGTGTTTACGACTCGTCGCGCCCTTGATATTCCGCGTCGGGGCGTGACAGCTGTTTCCTGAATGGTGAGCTCATGAGCCCACGTTTGAGAATTGCCATTTTTTTTGTGGTCATTGGTTAATGTGCTGACAACATGGGTCGATTGTCCCACGACCAGATAAGTGAGGAGCGGAGGAAATGATGGATGGAACTGAAAGGGAACGAAACAGACAGGAGTGGGCCTGTCTAGAGCGTGGAAAGTGCCTATAGAAGAGGCATCATCGGGAGGTTTATCAAGGTGAAACAAGGAAAGAAGCCCAAAGTCCTCCTCCTCGAGTGAGAGATCGGGAGGGACTTCTTTTTCTTGGAGAACTTCAAAACTTCCTCTTGGCTCATGCCGAGTTCTTGGTTGTGTTGGACCTATGACAAAGTGATCATAAACCAGACCCTTAGCTTGAGTGGTCTTGGATGGCTCCTCAGCGGAGTAACCCAAACTTGCGGGGCCTTTAGAAACCTTGAGTCTCATCCTACGTGTGGGACCCTGCTCGTTTTTACCTAACCCTCTACCAATAGTAAAACCCATCCTGGCCATGATCTCCCATCCTTTGCCGAACGGGATGTTGGAATGTGTGATTGGCCGAGGAAGAGAAGAAGAACTGGTGGATTTAGGGCAGAGGGCCCTACAACACCTTCTATGGAGAGAACGGGTTTCTTTCCCTTATCTGGAATGGTCATGAAGGGGATCTATTCAGAAGTGATGGCATTGAGAGTTTCCACCAGTGGAATACTCTTGATCTTGATCACCCTACCTTTGTAAGGAAATTTAAAGTATTGATGTGCCGTTGACGGGATCCCTATAGTTTGCTCGATCCATGGCCATCCTAAGATGGCCTTGTATGCGGGGTTGACATCGAGGACGAAGAAATCTGACGACATGACCACATGACCTAAGCCGAGCATCTGGGTCACTTTACCTTTTACGCACTACTTTGAATTGTCATATGCCGAGATTGTGGTGCACACTTCTTCCAAATTTTCTTCTTGTAGACCAATCCTTTGAATGGTCTTCATGGGACAAACATTGATCGATGCTCCCGTATCAATGAGGGTGGAGTCCACTTTGACTCCATTGAGAGTGACGGTAAGGCACAACTGGAGTGATCTACTCTCAGATGGAGCGAGGTCCTTATCCAAGAAGGAAATAGACGGCCCATGAGTGAGGGCCATGATGGCATCAGTCACGCCACTTGATGGAAGGTCCTCATTGACCATGATCTTTTGGAGGAATTGAAGCAAGGTGGATTGATGTGAAGGAGACTTCTTGATGAGTTCTAGAATGGAGACCTTACCCGGTGTCTTGTCCAAATGTTAGAGGATGTCATACTCCGCAGGGGAAACTTGGGAATTGACACCTTCTTCGGGCTGAGATTGCCTTTGGGATGGGGGGATGATATGGTTGCGGAGGGTGACATTTACCGAAGCTTCTTTCGGCCCACCTGCCTCCAAAAGGTTAGGACGGACTAGTTGTAAAGGAGCAGGAGACCCGAAGATAAACGAACGAGAAGCCGATTCCTCTCTAGAAGTGTTAAGAGCAGGAGGAGGGACCGGTTTTGGCTGTGGAGGCCTTAGAAGAACCATGTGGCGCTCTTGCCCTGACTAAGCCTTCGAAGAAACATGGGATTCTTGCCAAGGTGATTGAGGGGGATTGATCAAGGTGAGAGGACTTTAAGTAGCAACTGAAGATTGTATAGGAGGCGAAATCAAACTCCAGGGCCGAGGTTCCTATATGAACATGTTGATATCCGTCCATGGCTCATTGGCTTCTACTTCCAATTTCCCATACCACCCGGGAAAGCCTTCGATGCTCCACATTTGTGTCCTCTTGAGCACACGAGGTTCCATCCCGATCACTGTATTCACTTGCTCATTCTGCCTCGAGCTTGAGGGATCCTTGTTTGGTTGATGAGTAGGTAATGGATTTTGCACAATGCTGAGGTCCCGGTTGGGTTTGTTGAGGTTAGCAATGGCTAGCTTAACATCGGACCACTTAATCCTCCGCTCGTCATTCATGTCGTATACCCAGACCCAAAATTGGAAGCAATTGAAAATATCATGTCCGGGAGCTCGATGATACGGACAATATTTGGAGGTATCGGCATTGGGGTGAACCCAATCCCTTTGACGGGGAAGCTAGATGGCTTGAGAAGACATAAGGGCAAAGAATATGTCACCCAAGGTTTCGGGCAACGGAGGATAGGAAGCCCTTTTCGATCCGGTGCGGTTGTAATTCTGAGGTGGGGGGACATTAGAGTATGGCCTCGGGTTGCCCTGCCCCTGATTAGGACCGGCCTGATTGGGATGTGAGGCTTGACGGTTGCTCGGCCTAAAGGGTGGGCCAACCGCATTTACTTGTTCGTTCATCGTGACACCTTCTGTGGTGGGGACGGCTGGAGCCTTCCGACCTTTCGGGCGAGGCTCAAAGAAACGAGGTAAGGTGGAATCCTTCATCTGGGCATGGACAATTTGAGGTCGATTGTAAAGTTTGGGGAAAGTGTGGAGCTCGCTAAGAGTTAGGATAGCCCCGAGTTGAGAAGTGGTGTTGTTTACCAGCATGGTGATAGCCTGAGATTCGGGAATAGGGACTTCCATCCTAGAGGCCATGATTCTCCATCAGTTGGCAAAATGAATGAAGTCCTTGTCGGGCTTCATCTTCTCCATGACCAAATCACACAAAGTGGGAGCGATTGAGGACATACGGCCAAAGTGAACGAGGAATTGCTCGGAGACTATGTCAAAATTTAGGAGATCAACGGCTGGAAGCGAAGAGAACCACCGTAGAGCCTCGCCCTCGAGGGATTTTTGGAACAGATGGACCAACAACACCTGATCATATAGCCATTGGTGAGAGTCCATAAGGAAACCCGAAAGAGGATTGTGCAGATCGGTGGTACCATCATACCTCCTATACATGAAAGGCTTGAAACCTGGTGGGAAGTAAGCACTAGGGAGCTTACAATATTGGGCTAACGAATGAGGACGTGAGGAGGGCATACTTTCGGCCACCACTTGCCGAATGAAGCTTTGGACTTCTTGCTTGAATGTGGGATCTACCCCCTTTGACGGAATGACCGAGATAGAAGGAATTGGGGGTTGAGAAATCCCTTGAGGCCCTATGAAATGGCTAGATTGAAGTGGAATCTCCCGGTCGGGTTGGCTAGAAGACCCTTGAAATGGAGTTTGTGCTCGAGGAGGTGTGAAATGAGAGGAAACGTCTGGAGCGACGGGGGTTTTACACCGCGAAACCATAGTGACCAGTTCCTCGGTAACATAACGGGATAACACATTGATCAGCTCTTCATCCTCATGTGGTGACAAGGTAGAAGCCCTAGGGCTAGTGAGATCGTGTTCACTATGAGAGGACGTTGAATTGGCATGGATGGCATCGTTTTGCACAGCTGAGAACATGCCTATAAAGGCGGTTGGGTGGCTGTCCTCCATTTCAAATGGAGGATTTCCCCTAATCTCAGACTCATATTGAGGAGCAAACTCTTCTTCAAAGGTAGGATTACTAAAAACTCTCTCTATTTCCACCGAGGTTACCCAGTGGAAAGGAGAAAATAGGGATAGAATATGGATGTTAAGCACACAGGTTATGCAAAGCAATGCCCCGAAAGTTTTTCTTTTTATTTTCTTTTTTTAATGGATTTTCATTTCTCTCAAGGGAAGAAGAGAACAACTACCAGGGAAAGGTATCCTCCGGGGATCTAACAAGAAGCTCTCTCAAGCCCAGGGGTGAACTACACATGTCTGCAGATGGTACAACCTGCCTGGCGACCGTGTGGGAACCCATGGTTCGCGAGGACTCACGATGGTTGCCGATTGAAACAATCCAATTGCACCCGAGTGGGAATCCTCAGGTGAAGGGCTCAATTCCAACGGGAGAGTATTCCTATAACGTGTGATGCCAGCTCTTCCTAAGCCCACCCATGTGTAGACTTGCAGAGAGTTCCAAAACACAAGAGTGCATGCAAGATGAACAAGCTACAAACAAGCTACATACTAAAAAGAATCGAACAGAAGGCGGCCAGGAAGGGGGCCGTTCAGGTTCCAGGGCGGCCACCACTGTGGTCGTTCACAGGAGGCCTGGGTGGCTAGTAATTTGGACGCCTACTGAGCTAGAAGGCCGAGAGTTTGGCCGCTTTCTGAGAACTATGAAAATAGAGACTAATTTAAAATGCAAAAGAAGAGCACATGAGCCTTCATTTCTTGGATTTTTGGCATCAGGACTCACAATAGACAATAGTCGGTCCCACCGTGGTCACTAGAAGGTTGTAGGCACCGGATAGGTGGCGGCCGCGTAGAAATGCGTGGACGGAGTAGCCTCCATTCGAGTTATGATTTTGCTACCTACAGTGCACGGGTTAAGAAAAAAAATGTAGAGTGATCGCTAGAGGTGTTTACTTGAACCTCACAGGAGCAAAGTGATCACTTAGGGAGTGCCTCAGGTGGGCAGAATGTTGGGTCCCGACTTCTCCATCCTCAGCCGGCCAAGGGCAGAGAGCCCTACTACATCCCAGTTGTTGATGATTGTTTTACCCCGCCCCCTAACTATGCATGTATCATATGAGCATGAACAAGCATGGAAGATAATGAACAAAGGGTGATGAATAAGTAGGAAAACGTACCGTGATCGCCACCAAGGATTAACAACGCCAAAGGATGAAGAAACGAGAGAAAGGAGTGCAACGGCGTCATGTACCTTGGAAAGATGAAGACTTGATCGCGCTTAAGGAATGGGTGCGTGGAACATCGTGGATTACACCTCCTCTCCTTCCAGCCAGCTAGAGGAAGAGGGCCTCATGTTCTATTCATGCTCTCTTGCAAAACAAAGACAACACACAAGAGAAAAACCCATTTGATCCATGAAGTGTAGCATCAATCCCGTAGTGACAAAATAAGGATAAAGATTGAGGGTGAATGCACCGGGGGGAGATTTTTATCCCCTGTGGAAGGGTACAAAAGATAGGTGTGTGTGTTGTGATGATAAAGAGACAAATAGAGAGAGAAATCACGCAGTATAACTGCGGGAATATGTGACGCGATATGGAGAAAAGTGCATGTGTAGCATAAAACTGTGTAAACTGTGATGATTTGTGAAATTGAGGAAGAGAGAACTCAGAGAATAGACCACGAAATCAAGCCTAGAAAGATATAATGGAAAGCTAATACTTCACTCTTCAAGATGGGGTCAAAGTTGTGAGTTGGAGATACAGCATGGCTTCGCCCCACGTCCAGAAAGAGCCCCCCGTCACCTCTGTGAACTAGGTTCTATTTATAGGAGTGCAGGAAACCCTAGTTTGAAGTAGGAGATAATGACCCACTTTCGGGGTTTTAGATTGATAAATCTCGAGATAATAGTGGTGGGAAGAGTCCCAAGTCAAAGGAAACTAAGGTGGAGGCTTATCTCCCTCGAAAGTGGTGTCAACAATGAGTCCAAAGAGCCCAACGGTGAAGAAATCGGAGTTCAGGAACATCCGGACTCTGTTCTAAAAACAGTCTATAACAACGCCGTTTTTTGAAGAAAACGGTCATGGAAGGACCGCAAGGGGATGCCAAACGGTCTAGGGAGTGACCGCAAGGCTCCAGGGGTGAAAAGGGGTGATTTCAGACAAGTTTGGGGCCTACCGGTCTAGTGATGACCATTTTTTATGACCTAGCGGTCTTCCCAAGACTGCTAGACTGTTGGAGAAAAATTTCTAGATAGACTTCGCGTGACTTTGGAAATCTGAGTATATCTCAAACACGGAGCCGAACTAGTGAAAGTGGTAGAAGAAGAAATTGTAGACAACACAAATATGAACAACTTTCATGAAGAGAGCAAGATGAGAAAATGAGAGAAAGAGGGAGAAAGAATGGCGAGAATAGAGAGAAAAAATGTTGGGATGTAGGTGAATAGCACTGCCTATCAGAAAAACACGAATAACTTGAAATTGGTGGAGAATTGGCCAATAGTGTAGAAGAAGGAATTGTAGGGCTTTAAAAGATGAACAACTTTGGGGAAGGGCACTTAATGAATAGAGGAAGGGAAGGGGATGAAAAAGGACTGTTGTCAGGATGACTACGCAACGAAAGGGGCCGAATGCTTGATGTAAGTCGACCTGAATGGGCCGCAAGTCGGCGTGGAAGACCGGAAGTTGATAAGATAAGCTCCAGGGCTCTAAGAAATCATGATCTCCGAAGTCCAAAGACTAGAGAACAATGAAATGGGTTCAAAATCCATCAAAGGAAGGCTCCAAAGAAATGGTTAATCCAGGACATCAAAAATGATGAATAAGAGAAATAACACAACTTGGGGGCTAAAAACGGGTGTGAACAGATGCCCCTTCTTGATGTCCGCTTTGCAAGGGAACGAGCGAAAGCGGCGCGAAGGTGGAATGGAAAAGAGATGGAGCGAAAGCGATTGCGATGCAAAATGGAGATGAAGCGGAGAGAACTGAAAAGCGGGCATCAAGACAAAAGACACCCGTCACAACCAGCAAGCGACATGAATTCTCTAGAAAATGTCGAACTAACCACCTGGAATGGCTGACGCGGATGAGACATACCTGGAGAGCTAATCTAAGGGAGAAAAAGGAAACACGACCAACCACATTCGGGGACACAATCCACGGACAATGAGGGGATTGGAAAGAGCACAGCTGAAAAGCTAGAAAAGGGAAATTGAAACTGTGATAAAATCCAGACAGGAATCACGCTGGGCAACCAGACCAAGCGGGCAGATCAAAGAAATCGTTCAAATTTAGAGTGGAATGTGGATCTCTTATCTAAGAGAAAGGCATCACAATCAACCATTGTTGAGGAGAAACCTTGAATGGATCACGAGACGTGAATGCTCAAAAATGACATGATGCATGCTGGGCTAAAATAAAGAAATCATCAAAACAAATGCAAAGAAAGATAAAATAGTAAGTACTCAAGGATACTATTGCTAGACTGAGCAAGACGGCGTCAAGAGTCTTCTTGCAACCACAGCGTGCGAGACAGAGTCCGTCGTCCCCCACCCGACTCAAACTAACGGCTTATCCAACGATTAACCATATGCTCCTAGATCATCATGGTTTTTATTAAAGGGGAACATCAGATCCCAGAACACATGGGCAACCAGCCGGTCCTTGAGAGGTTATAGTATTGTAGATACTATATAGTAATGCAACAATGAGACGGGATAGAGAGCCATACCTGACTTACCTGCCAAGTGAAACAATATTTTTTTAGATTTTTTTTGAATTTTTTTTGAATAAAACACAACCTGCAAAATAAGCATGAAGATAACATAACACGACAAAACGAACGTAAAAATAACACAACATAACATAAGATAACGAAGGATGAAATCATATGAACAACATATGCAAGACATCACATGAACAAACAAGAGGCATGCGTGGGAATGAGGAACACGGTGGGGCAAGATAACACCATAACACGGTGGGACAGCACGCGCGGTGGGACAAGATATGGTGGGACAAAGACACATGGGACAATAACCACAGGGGACAAAAGACATGGACAACACTTGTGTGGGATGACAACACCAACATACGACAGGGCGACACAGTGGGATGAAAACATGACAGACACGGAGGGACATAACAACACGTATGGGATGACACGGGGGAACATAGACACGTGTGACAAGGCCACGGCGGGATAAAAGACATGACAAATACGCTCATCAATCAAAGCTCAAGATCAGAATGAAGCAGAACTCCCAGGTTCACAATCATGAGGCAATGCCCTCTCATAGAGACATGATGAGCTAAAGCGAAAGCTGAGAAGGACATGACCTTTAGAACAGATCGAGAGAAGAGATCGAAGAAGAAAGAATCGATCAAAAGATAGGAACAGGAGGCAGAGCGAATGATGAGGAGCAAGGAAGCTTGAGTACCTGCAACCTGCACACTGAGCAAACAGACCACGTACCTGTGCTCAAGACAAAAAATACATAAAAAATAAAAGGTATATTTTTAAATTTTTGTAATTTTAAGATTTTTTTAGATTTTTAAAATATTTGATTTTTTTGACATTTGATTTGTTTTTTGAGATTTTTAAAAATATTTGATTTTTTTGATTTTGACATATCTAATTTTTTTAGAATTTTAAAATATCTGATTTTTTTTAGATTTTGACATAGCAATCTGCAGCACCTAGAGACGGGCTAAACTATTTGCCAGGGATCATCATTCCTCCCCCTCTCATTAAAGGCTTTCCTTAAGCAGGGTGTATATGTGAGGGTGACTTACCACAACCAACCGCCTCTAAAGAACGGTGCCTTTACTAAGGCTATACCCGGGATACAACCCAGTCTAAGAGGGAGAAGCAAAAGAAAAATTAGAGATAAGCTTTATAAAGGATGGGAGACATCAAGACTCGAATTCCTTCCAGGGCACTACCCCTCAAAGATACAGTCTGTTGCACCGAGGCTTTGTGTCCACCATCGGACCTTTATCCATTCTAGGCACGCATACGACTGGGCTCATGATGTCCCGCAGGGAAACTGTACTGCCACTCTTGCCATGCCTAGTTTGGTTTTATTTTCATTGAGCAATTTGACGTTGTAGTTTGTGCTTTTTGATAGAAGTGATCGCTTTTGCCTTGATTCATGCTCCTTTCTTCGTCTTCTTTTTTTTTGACTGATTTTTCTTTTTTCCTTTCCTTTCTTCATGGAATCAGGTCATAGCGAACTGCCCCTATTTGAGACCTCTCCCATATTAGGGAGCGCCTAAGTTGGTCATCTCATCCGTCAATCTCTTTCCCCTACACTTGGCCGAGCAGAGAAGAGAAAAAGACCTTTGTGCATACCCAAAGTATGGCCAAAGCAGCAACGATGTGCCTTAGAGGAATCGGCTATGGCTTGCCATGAAGTGTGTGAAAAATCCATACTCAAAGATCACCCTCAACAATTGGGGAAAGAAACTAGACTCCCAGCGCGGAGCTATCACCAACCTAGGGATGCTGCAAAAGCGAACCCTTTATTGACTAAGCCTAACTAAACAAACTTTCTAAAGCCACTGAACTGTGTTGAGGAAACAGCATTATAATAACCATGCGCAGGAATAACAACAAGGGTAATAATAATGATAGCGTATTCTTGCACAAAACAAAGATACCTTGTAAATCCATAGCGTGGAAGTAGCATCCTGAAGCGATCTTGATCATCAAGTTTTGAGCAGCACGAGCTTTGACAAGATAAAAAGTAGAGGATAGCAAAGGGTTGAAGATTCCTCTGCACGGAGGAGCGGCAGATACCAAATTGGACGAAGAAGGATCAAAAAGGAAGAGAGACGAGGGCTAGAACTCCCTTGTTAAGGCGCAGAGACCCTGATAACAAGGAACCAGATACAGAAGAAACTAGATCAGCTGAGATCAAGGCGGACTAAAGCCTCAAAAATAGCATGAAAAAGGGTGATGACCCCGAAAGGGTGAAGAGGAGTGAGTAGAAAGAGGAGAAGAAGAATCATCCGATGCAGTTGGAGAAGAGGAATGATAATCACCGGATGGGGTTAGGAAAGGAGAATTAGAATCACCCAAAAGGTTGGGGAAGAGGAACCATAGACACCCGACAGGGTCGCGAAAAGAGAATGAGGACCACCCGACAGAGTCGGGGAAAGAGAATCATAGACCCCCGACAGGGTCGGGGAAGGAGAACGAGAATCACCCGATAGGGTCGGGAAGGAAAATTAGAATCCGGAGATACTGGAGGAGAAGAATAAGAAGATGTCCCAAGATTGGGATGATGAGAGGGCATAGGCTGAGGCCTGAAATAACGAGAATGTGGAAAACTTGGAGGCCCCGAAAGAGAAGAAGAAAAGCGGGGGTTCACGAACCTGGGAGGAGAGGAGAGAATCATAGAGATAGAGTTAGAAGAGGGAAGATACACCACCTAAGGGTGGGAGCCGAGCAGAAGAAATGATGAGTGAAAAGGAGAAGAAGGAGATGTGGATCTCTGAGTGCACAACTGATGGCCCCTAAACTTATGCCGCCGCCTCTTCTTAGTAGAGATTCCTTGAAAATGTGCCCTCCTGGCATGGACTCGAACTTTTGGACCTCTTGTCCTTCTCAAATAACGGGCCCACCTGGCAAACGGCCTGGCTCGGTGATGAACATGCAGCCTCACTAGGGCGGTTGCCCCTAGACATCCAATGCTAACAATATGTGGACATTCTTAAACAGTGAACTCCTTAGATGGATAAGCATCAGAAAACTATAGAGTTTTGTCACTTGGCACTAGAAGCATGAGGTTCAGCAACTTCCCTCGGCAATCGAACATGAAGCATAACTCCCTTGCTAGAAGAGTAGGACAAAACCGAAGGAGAGTAATGCACGGCGTTGACGTGGCCATCGTACTAATAAAGTGAGGGAGATTGCATAAAATGTGTAGAATGTCCTTAGAAATTCTTGAGAACACGGCCAACTGCCCCTTGAACATGGAGTCTATCAAGCTCCTGGCAACCGTATGAGTTAGCACCATGCAGGTAGAGAACCCCTCTCAGCTAGTGAACTGAATAGCAATGGAGCGAGGGGTAATAATAACATCGATAGTGAATCCACCGGCGGGCAATGAGATTGCTACCGGCCTCGCTTTTGAAGAAACTAGCACAAGGGAAAGGGAACTTTTCTTAACAACTGTCATAGGCAATGGAAGCTCATCATCCCCAAAATTGCCTAGGATCTGTTGTAATCCTGTGGTTTTGATGATGATAAACACTATGACTCATGTGATCATATGTGTTGCTTTGATGTGCTTTGATGTTGTCAAACTCATGTGAGATGTTTGCTTTGATGATGTTGTTGATATGAAGTGTAGTTTTACACTTGCACAATTGATTTCAAAGTCCATGCACAACTGCCTTCTTGCTTTAGGCAGTCGATGCATATTCGATTTCATGCATTGGATGGTCTGTGCACATGTGTGTGTTGCATTGACCTTTCATCAAACAGGTTAAGTGCACATTTCATGTTAGCATGGTTAGCGTCGATGCACAATTGGTGTTAGCTTGATAGAGTCGGTGCACATTTAGTGTTGAGCTTGTTAGAGTCTGTGCATTGGAGTTTGTGCACTTGAATCATTGGAATCTATGTGTCTGCATGAAGTCTTTGTATGCTGCTATCGAGTCAGAGCACAAGGTCCGAGCACATTTTCAGCTTGCAAGACAAGGTCCGTGCACTTTCTAGTATTGAGTCTGCTGCATGTAGGTCGATGCTAGTTTAGGCTAGATGCATAAGAAGGTCCATGCACATCATTGTAGCATTCATGTGCACGTTTTGCATTTCAATACATATGAAGTCTATGCACAAACTGTAGCAAGTCGGTGCACATCTTGCATGTAGCCATATAACGTCTGTGCACGTTTTGCATTATGCTGATTGAGGTCAAAGCACATTTTGCATTACTCATTCTCAAGTCCATGCATGTTTGCATCTTACTCTACAAGGTCTAAGCATGTTACTATAGCTAAGGTTGATGTTAGATATAGTTCATGCATAGCCAAGGTCCGTGCTAGCTGTGTTGTCACACATTATTAAGGTCAGTGCACATTTGCCCCCTGCATGACAAGGTCTGTGCAGATTCTGTCTTGACCATACATAGGTCGGTGCACATTTGTCCGTGTGCGATACAAGGTCCGTGTATATTTCACTTCGTGCCATATCAATTCAGTGCACACTTCTTAGAACGGCATATAAGGTCTGAGCAAGTTGCATATAGGTCGGTGCTAGTGCGTTAAGTCTCCATATATAGTCCGTGCACGTTTTCATTGAACGCTTGATAGGTCTGTGCATATTATCAACAGCTAACACTCTTTCTGTTATCTTGCCAGGCCAGCCAATGATCGAGCATCTACTGAGCAAACTGCACGTGTTACATAAAGTACCAGGTCGATGGCTCGTGACCCAAGGCAAGGACTGGAATAGTTGATCCTGCCACGTGGACTGCTACAGTAGCACGATTCTGACCCGTGGAATCAAAAAGGATCGGATCTGCGTGAAAGGATTGGGCGGGAATTGTGGTATCCACGTGCCCATCATCTGCCTATAAAAAGGGATCAAAGGCTGGAGAGAAGAGTGCTGAAGATAGAAAAATGAAGAAGAGGGTAGAGCCGTGAAGAAGATAGTAGAAGCAGAAAAATATAGAAGAGCTTCCGAGATGAATAAGAAGAGCGAGATAAGGGAGCTGCAGAGAGTTGAAAGAAGAAGAGGGCGATCGTGAGATCGAAAGAAGAAAAGAGAGAGAGCATGAGAAGTAGAAGGAGAAATTCTGAGAGAGGAATTACAGAGGGAGAGAAAAGAGAGCCATAGTGAAGAAGGAAGAAGAAGAAGAGAGTGCAGTAGCAAGATTGAAGGAGAAGGAAGATCAGTAGCTTCTTGATCAGATCCAAGCTACACTGCTCTTGAGCGAGCTACATTATTGTGCTTTATTTCCAGCTTTCTGAGCTGAACTTTATCCTTCTTAATTTTCCATTTTACATTCCATTCTTAAGCTGTGTATCAGCAGAGGCAATGCTATAAGGCCCAGTGGTTTGAAGCTGTGAATCAGCGGTGGCTTAAGCTGTAATGCCCAGCGGAGGAAGCTGTGACGCTCAGCGGTTGTAGGCAAGCTGTGAGGCCTAGCGGTTTAAGCTGTGTATCAGTAGGAATCCACACTCGGGTTGAGTGTGGGGTAGATGTAGGTCTGGAGGACCGAACCACCTAAAAAATAATTTGTGCAGTGGTTTGTTTGATTTGAATGCAATCCTGACTATCGATAGATGTATGCTTAGGTTTGTTTCTGTTGTATAGATTTAGCCTAAGCAATTCTACGTTCAAATTGCATTGGCTGCATCATATCTGCGATCTGGTGTTTCAGTAAAGTTGCCATCTGAGGAAATCTTCTCACTGCTATCCAAGTACTCTAGTGAGAATCACATTAGAACATCTGGACAAGTGTTCTAATGTGAATCTCAATAGAACTTCTGTCTTGCTGATCTTATCAGATTTCATTTTCGCAAAAGTTTTTTAGTACAGTTTCAATTGGGTAAAATTTTTAAAGGAGAGATTCATTCACCCCCCCTCTGAATCTGGTTTGCACCATCCTATACACTCAACAATTGGTATCAGAGCGGGTCTCTGACTTTCAGATCTAACGATCTATAGAGGATCCTGTAAATTAGATTTCGTGTTTTACTATTTTAATGTGGTGCATTTTTCACAGTTTATTTTCCAATTTTTAGATCTGAACCTATTCAGTTGTTTTTTTAGGGCATCTCCTGTTGTTTTTGATGGTTCCAACTTCAGCACATGGCATGGGGGCCTATGTACTTACATGAATTCCATTGATCCAAAACTATGGAATCTTGTATCTAAAGGGCCACATGAATTATCTCACGACAAGACCAATTGGTCTAGTGAGGACAGACTGAAGAACCGTGATAATATCATAGTTCTCAATATCTTGAAGGCTTCAATAGATATTGATATGCTTCCCTGTATTGCAGGATGCACATCTGGAAAAGAGATTATGGACAGAGTCATATCTACTCATGAGAAGCAAGAGGATCAATGCTTGATGGCCAACCGGAGTGATCACAGCAGTGATCAACAGGAGGAGACATCGTTACAGGTAAGTACTGAATCCGATGAACTCACTTTTGATGATTTAATGATTCTGTACAATGGTTTGTTAGATAAGTATAAGTCTGTCAAGTCTAAAAAGAAGAAAATGAGAAAGGTCATGACATCAGACATAAAGTTATTAAGGTCTAAAAATGAACACTTGAAATCTGAAATAAAAAGGATTGAAAATTTTTGTGATAAGTGTATCTCTGTAAAGAATTTGAATGACGACCTTCAATCTGAACTGAAAATGCAAGAGGGATTAATTAACTCTCTTAGAGAAGAAAATGAGGAACTATTAAACAGGAAAATAGAGCTAGAGCAGATTGAAGAAAAGTTAAATGAAAAGTTGAAATATGAGAATAAAGATTTAAAAGAACATAACAAAAAGCTAAAGGTTTTGAATATTGTAATATCTGAGAGACTTCTAACTGTTGAAAAAGAAAAGTATGCTGCTCACATGGCTCAAGCTGAAAATGAATTAAAATTAGAACAAGAAATTGAGAAGTACAAAACTACAAATAAAGTATTGAATGAATGTGTTAATTGCAGTGAAGAAGAGACTACCAGTTATGAGATACATACTGTAGCTGTAGAAAATGAAATTGGAATGTTAAAAGAAAAATTGGCTGTTTATGAAAAAGGAGAAAGAAAATTCAGATACTCTCATTGTGTCCTTAGAAACTAAAATCACAGAGCTAGAAAAGACTTCATCTAAATCTACGAAGGATAAGGACAAAATGAAAATGCCACTGGAAGATGAAGTGAATGATCAAAGTGGAGGGACTGACAATATTTCAGTAAATCAGAAGGTCATGAGGAACCAACTTTATACCACTTTCATCAGAAGTTCAGAAGTGGCTGGAACCTCAAGTCAATCTCCTAAATATATTGCTGCTCAGAAAATTCAAAAACAGAATAAATATCAGAAGATGCAAAAATAAATAAAAAATGTGAAAAATCAGAAAATATTTAAAAAGAATGACAAATTGCATGCAAACAATTCACAGGCTAATAAATTCGTTGCTGGTAAAAGAAACAACATTGAATGTTTTTACTGTAGGAAATCTGGCCATATGATGAATGATTGTTTGATAATGAAGAAGGATGATTTGAATGTTGGTAGAATTCATGCTAGGAATTCTCATGTTAAGAAACATTCTTCTATTCAAAAGAAATGAATCAATTATCTTTACTGTCATAAGATAGGTCATCTTATGCTTGAATGTAGACTAATGAAACAAGATGACCTGAATGCTGAGAAATTTCATGCTGGAAATCATGTATATCTCAGCAAGAAAGCTCATTGTTATCATTGTGGAAAGATAGGCCACATTACTGCTCAATGTTGGTATGCTTCGGGTAGAAAATCGCATGCTAAAAATTTTCAGAACATATCTACTAACTAGAAAAGGAAAGCTCATTGTTTTTGATGTGGCAAGATAGGCCACATTGCAACCCAATGCTGGTTTGCCAATGCATAAGAGAAAATTTATTTTTATCCTGGACATGATAAATCTCCTGTGAACCATGTCTCTCTTTTTTTTATAAACAAAGAAAGGGTGCAGGATACAGCAGCTGGTCAAGTGCACCTATCCTCAAAGAGGACACATGTTACCACTCCCCCATGCGAGTCCTGTACCCTTAGAATTTTTATTGATTGAATGAGATAATTACAATACCAATGGGGCATACCCCTGAGAAGAGCCGATCCTGAGGAAGGATCAATGATAACATCTTGAATAACAATAAAAAACAAAATAGCAAAACCTAGAACCGAAAAGAGGGGCAGCCTAGCATATCCATAATAAGCGCTCCCCTGGTACAAGGTGGCAAGTCTGATTGGGTCTCAAATAAAGTATTCCGACGCAATCTACATGCATATGAAGCCAAAGAATCTGCCACTTGGTTCCCTTCTCTGAAGACATGAGAGATATTGAGTGAGTTATTCTTAACTAATGCCATAAGCTTGTGCCACTAGAATAGGACCTGCCAAGAATGGCAAATTCCATTATTGGTTGCATGGACAAGGACAGATGAATCAGAGTAAACGGCTGAGATAGAAATTCCTCTAGAAGTTGCAAGCACAAGACCATCAAGGAGCGCCCTAGTCTCAGCTATCAAGCTATTGCCAGGGCCATAGAAGTGAGCAAATCCAAGCACGAACTTCCCATCCCTGCTGCGGACACAACCTCCACCACCACAGTGTCCAGGATTACCTTTAGAAGCACCGTCCACATGTAGAGAGAAACCAGACTGGGCCAGTGATCTATTTACCAGCTGCAGACATTTCATCTTAAACTTTGGAGATAGAATTGTGAACCATGTCTCTCACAGAAATAAAATTGTTTCAAATATTCAGCATGCTATGCACTTTAATCATGGAAATTTAGGTTATAGGGATAGAGGAGGCCTACTTGCTGACTGTAACATACAGAAATTTCATGTTAGAAAGAATAACATTCATGATCCTACACATAATTTCTATACCCATGTGAACATGGAAAATAGTCAGCTTGTGATTTCTTGCTATTATTGTGGTCAAATTGGACATTTCATGTTTGATTGCAAATTGCTAAATTTTATAACTTGAATGTCCTGAATTCATGGAATGCACCTAGTAGAGGCGTTACTCACCATGGAGGACCCAAGAAGACTTGAGTACCTCAACATGCAAAATGAGGTTCTATTTTTGCAGTTGTGTCTTGGGACTGAGAAATAAAAGGGGTAAATAAACCAAGGTACCCAAGTAAGGTAAAACCCCATTTCTATTCTCTACAGGTCTGTTCATTTGAATTCTTCAGAAATCAATACATATGTTGATATAGTTGTGTATATTGAGATTGAATTGCATATCATGCATAACTGTCATAAGGCCATATGACCCAGTGGCATATCAAATGGTAATTGCCCAAGGGCAGATGAAGTCTGCCTGGAAGCTCTGACCATGTGTGAGGTGGTCCTTTGGACTTAAGTACTCTGCCTAGTACCATGGGTTAATTGTGTATTCAAGATTTTATATTTTAATATGCATACATGTCTTGACATTTAATTGGTTTCAACTGGATGCATGCTGAGAGGGAAACGAAATAAATTCAAACGCATATGCTGAATTATTTGTGCATATATTGTGCTGAGAGTGAATTGAATGTTAAATTCTGAAAATCTAAATTGCATATGTTAAATGCATCTGTTTGACAATTGTAAATATCATGATGCATATCTCTCACAAACATTGAGCATTTGCTGCATATAAGGCTCATCTGCACACATACATGCCTAGCAAAACTGTCATGCATATAGGACTGCACTTGCACTATACTGTGTCATGCATTACCCTTTGGTATCATGCTCCTCATATCACACATGAGTGGTTCAATGCATTTAGATAAGTAAAACTCATAAATGCTCATCATTTTTGATAACAGTTGGTCTCAATGCATATATATATATATAGTTAACTGCATTTCATTCATATGAAAAATTCCAAAAAGATCGATTGATTCATGCACACATTTAGGGGGAGCAAATCATATTCTTGAAATTGCTTGACTGACATTCATCTTCTGTGCTACAGTCAATCAGGATAATTATTGTTTCATACATATGTGTTTAGATTCAGTGCATGCATTATTCTCATGTCATATATGATGACTCAATGCATTCTGTGAAAAAGATTCAATGTATATGCATACATATTTCATTGCATATCATTTATCCAGAAAAATTTCAAAAAGATTGGTTATTTGCACAATTCAAAGGGAACATATTGTTGCATTTTTGCTCAATTTGGTCAACCAAAGCTCAATTTTTTCATATAATTAAGTGATATCTTTGCTTCTCAGGTTTACCCTTATCTTCTGAACTTTGAATAATGATTTTCTTCAAACTTTGTCAGTCCGACTAAGCTGGTTATCTGCTATGAAATTTCTTTGAGCTCATTCTTCCCATCACTCTTCAATCCACTGTGTTGCATTTGCTAAGGGGGAGCTAATTGTCTTAAACTCTGCTTTGAAGCCTTACCTGACTTAATTGTCATTCATTGAAAATCTTTTCTAGCTGATGAAATTCTTGAATTGATCGACCAACTTCTATGATTAATCTTTGATTATCAGTCCTTCTGGAAACTTTTCACAAATTTGCATACCTTCTAATGATCTTAATTCTGAACTCTTGACTGTTGCTGAAAATTTCTGTTAGAAATTCATGAAGATTCTAATGGGAATATCTTGATGATAAATCTGAAAATATTTGAACTAGGATTCTTCCATTATATGGAACTATGAATGTTTAAACTATTCAGCTGGTTTAAGTCCTATGTATTTAATGAGTTTTGATTTGAACATCTCGAAAATATCAGAATCAAATCTTTTAATAAACTTTAACCGGGTAGTTCATGTTATATCTTGTAAGATCTTCTGAAATTTGAAAATTCTTCGATCATGGCTAACTCTGGCAGAGTTATATGTAGTGAGTATTGTCTTTAAACATCTGAAAATCTTAAAATGTCAAAAAAATAAGAGTTGACTAGAGCAATGACTGTTGTTACTGAGAAACCATGTCCAAAGGACTATGTCATGATATACCATAGTTAACTCTACTGGAAAATTATTGCAATATCGAATTAATGCAGAGCAATGACTGAGTTGTACTGACAAAGTAGGTTATCATCAAAGAAATGGAATAAACCTATGTCATGAAGTGCCCTAGTTATCTCTGTTCATAGTGAAGCATGACAGTTAGTCATACTGAGTACTTAGGAATACTTGCGTCTAAACAATGTGTATTCTATAGCTACAAGCTGTGAACTAAAACTTGAATGCTCTTGAAAAACATGACCAACTATTTGTATGAAAAGATATTCTGCTTTGAAAAAATAATTCCTCAGAAAAATTTCAGAAATAGTAGACATAATCAGATGCATTCTTGTATGTTTAACCTCAATACCATTGCCTGTAACTCCTAGAGGGGCCATTGAAATTGAATGATTAAGAAGGGAGGTTTAAACTAGATGTTAATACGGAGGCTTGGTTCACTTGTATTTAAAAGATTGATTCTCAAATATGATTACAGAATTTATGAACAAACTTTAAATATATCATATTTAAACCAGGCTGTTCAATAAAGATTATGTCATAAGTTTTTATAGTGGAAGAATCTAAAATACCTTTAACTTTGGAATTATGACTTTGATAACTCATTGAAAATCTTCTCTAAAACTTTTGGAAGCTTAGTGGAACTTCTCTTGTTCCTGTTCTGATTTTGTTGCACCTCATCTTGTCAAATTGCTCTTGTGCTCAATCTTCAAACTATCTGATTATTCATATCATATCATGTGTGCTCTCCTGTGTTTTTTGTTGAACTTATGTATGCTGTGGTTTCCATTCCTTTATTGTCAAAGTGGGAGCATATGTTTACCTTCTAAAATTTCCCCATTCCTACCCTTGTTTTCTCTTCACTGATCTTCATTTCTCACAAGGAGTACGGTTGCATTTATAAAGGGGGAGAATGTTACACGGCATCGCTGCATTAATCAAATTATTGATTTATTTTTGATGAAGTCAAAGGGGGAGAATAATTTGATATGAGTCTTGATTTTATTTGTGCATGAATCATAGTGTTGCCATCATCAAAAAGGGGGAGATTGTTGTAATCCTGTGGTTTTGATGATGATAAACATTATGACTCATGTGATCATATGTGTTGCTTTGATGTTGTCAAACTCATGTGAGATGTTTGCTTTGATGCTATTGTTGATATGAAGTGTAGTTTTACACTTGCATAATTGATTTCAAAGTCCATGCACAACTGCCTTCTTGCTTTAGGCAGTCGATGCATATTTGATTTCATGCATTGGATAGTCTGTGCAAATGTGTGTGTTGCATTGACATTTCATCAAACGGGTTAAGTGCTCATTTCATGTTAGCATGGTTAGCGTCGGTGCACATTTGGTGTTAGCTTGATAGAGTCGGTGCACATTTAGTGTTGAGCTTGTTACAGTCGGTGCATTGGAGTTTATGCACTTGAATCATTGGAATCTGTGTGTCTGCATGAAGTCTTTGTATGCTGCTATCGAGTCTGAGCACAAGGTCCGAGCACATTTTCAGCTTGCAAGACAAGGTCCGTGCACTTTCTAGTATTGAGTCTGATGCATGTAGGTTGATGCTAGTTTAGGCTAGATGCATAAGAAGGTCCGTGCACATCATTGTAGCATTCATGTGAAGTCTGTGCACGTTTTGCATTTCAATACATATGAAGTCTGTGCACACACTGTAGCAAGTCGGTGCACATCTGGCATGTAGCCATATAACATTTGGGGAGATGGGATTTGTTCAGTCATTTTGTTTGGGTCGAACAACCGATTAATTAATCAACAATCAATTGATTAGTTGACCACGCAGGCGTGCCGTCCACATACGTGACAGATTATTATGCGCTCATTCTGACCCGCGTCGGGCGAGAGTGAGATTCGGGTCTAGACCAGCAGTCTGCCATACCATAAAGGCTATGACGTTAATTATATCCCCCATAAGGGAGAAAACCTTTGATTAATTGCCGAGACAGTGGGCCGTCCGAGGCCGAAATAAGATGCAAAAGGATGAATGTGATGGGGTCACATGAGATGCTTTTATCTATCATGCGAGGGAGGCATGGTTTATTAAGTTGGAGACCCTCGATACGTGGCGGAGGACATAGGTCCGAAGACCACCATCGCGCATAGCAAAGACTTCCAGTCGGGTGTAACCCGGACTTCCGTCAATGCCATTCAATATACCCAGGGGTCTATGCAAGCATGCATGCACGATGCTCATGATTATGTTAAAGCATGTTAACAAAGTCATGAAGATAGACAATGATTATATAAGTTTATTAATCTCCACCAAGGGAGATGAAAATGGTGAGAGAGGCATAATAATAAAAGCATGATAGTACTAAACATAACGGTAGAAGTATAATAAGAAAATGGTTTGGACTTGAACAGTCCTTTTTATTTGGTTTATTATTGATTGGGGTTTATTAACCTCGACCGTGGGAGGCAAAGATCGCTCCGAAGACGAGTGAAGGATTAAAACAGCACAGTGGAGAGTGTTCATTGAAAACCGGCACGATCACGCGTAGGAATAGGGTTCCCCACCGCGGCCAAGCGTAGGTGAAGGGGATTAAACCGGCGCGGTCATGGCAGGGGTTAACCCGGCGCGATGGCTTTGGGGCGCACCGGATTAGGGCGCATCGGGTATGAACCAATTAAAACAATAAAGTTTTGAGTCTAAAGCAAATCCAGTGCAGGGGGTACCGCGCCGTATTAGGGCGTGCCGGATTAAGGCCGCGTCGTTCAAGTTGATTTTTGGGGATTTTTTAGTCTATTTTGGTTTATTAAGATGTTGTTGAGGGTTTTTGTGGCGACCCGGATCCCAGATACCAGGTATACCCGGTAGGACTACCGAATACACCTGATACCACATGGAACCCGCGAGGGCTCCCAAGAGCGGTAAAGCTCCGAAGGGAAAAAGGCATGTGTAGAGTACATTGAAGCCATTGAGATAGAACAGTAAGCAATTAAATTTCATTAGATCGGTTTGCTAAAGTAGCAGAAATAAAATTACTTTTTAATTAAAAGTTTCAATTTAACAATTATACCAGAGTCCAGTCTAGGAAATTAAAGACAAGTACAGGCCACAGGAAAAGAACGTACACTGAGGTCGGGGGAAACCCGACGTAGGTATCGCTGGCAGCTACGAACACGCCACACCAGGAACCACCAACAGAGACGACGCCCACCTGAAAAGTAGGGGTGAGTCTCCGAACAGAGGCTCAGTAGGGGTCACGCGAATCCCCACTGAAAAACACACAGAACACAGAATGGAAGCAACATCAGAAATAGCAGGTGTACTAAAGCAGGAAAAGCTACACTACTAAGCTGTAAAACTACTCTAGAAGCAGAAAAGAACAGACGGGGAGTAGGAGTAGGGAACAAGCAGGAAAGGG
Organism: Amorphophallus konjac; assembly: GCA_022559845.1. Classification (NCBI taxonomy): domain Eukaryota; kingdom Viridiplantae; phylum Streptophyta; class Magnoliopsida; order Alismatales; family Araceae; genus Amorphophallus; species Amorphophallus konjac. The sequence goes on along the minus strand of CM040122.1, from coordinate 258,772,777 downwards.
GGAGAATCCGCGCCAGACAAGCGGCTGCCGAACTAACCTCGACACCCCAAACTACTCCAAGCAGCAATGGAAGGGCGACTCTGAACTAACAAAGTCAGGAGTTACCGATCTACCGACACGACGCCAGGTCTAAAACAAAGACCTGCAAGGATAGACAAAAGTCTAGAAAATATCTAGACAGACGATGGACAAACACGACGGCACACACGACTAGAATGTCGTGCACACAACGCCACATAGACCTCGAGTAGGGCCACGAGAGGGCTAACTCGGAAAGGTCACGATGCACAAGAAACGCCGAGAGTCACGTGCCACGTGACGGAAGCACCTCCTTACCAAAAGAACAGCCAACTGCGTCCACTGACGTCTTATGCTGCGCCACAAGTGTCTCGCCTACGGTACCACAGAAACCATGACAGAGTCGCAGACACGCGCTAAACCAAACAGGAACAACAACAATGATAGAACAAGAGGACAAGTAACTAGTCAGGGTCACGCCCGTCGGCGTAAGTCCTCAGTCCCTGACAACGTGTGCACACACTGGCTCTAGCCTAAGCCAGGTTCTCTAGCTAGTTTTCTCCCTCGGTAGGACGCTACCGTTGGCTGGGAGCCCACGGAACTAGCTTACAAACCGTATCACGGGAACACCCTTCCACCATCCGCTAGCGGGTCGGTAACTCAAAGACCTTGGGGCTACAACAAGCGGAGGCTCACATGACACAGAGACTCAAAACACGAGTGCTGAAGTACAGGTAGGCAAGAACGCCCCATGCTGCGTACTTCGAGGCACCAATGGCAGCACAACCACTGCCGACAACTCAGGACAAGGCAACTAGACCTACCACGTAACGATCCTTGAGTCGAACGACTCAAAGGCAAGATCGTCACAGACAGCGGGACAAGCCACCAATCGGTCTAATCCTAAGCCAGAGAAAACGACACTCCGCAGGAATCGACTCACGGAGAACTGAGGGAACACCAAGAACCCTCAGCACACTTGGACACACGAACCAAGGTAACACAGTACCTCGAGGCATCCAGAACCAAGGTCTCGAACTGGGCAGAACCGTCGAGACACACACACGGTTACCCGTCAACCATTGGGCCACACAGGGTTGACCGGAACCAGACAACAACAACTCTAAAGTAGGAAAAGAATCCTACCTCAAGCAAGAAGACTCTTGGCCACCTTACAACGTAGTCTTAGCCCTCATAGGATGTCAGGAGACATCCACGGGGAAACGGGCTGGCCACAAGGTCAAGCCAAGACAAGAAGAAATCGAAACGATGAAAATCGGAGCACAAGGACTGTAACGCACCACCCTTAGACCGTTACACGAATGTGATGGTCTAACTCTAGCCGTTACACTCCAACTGTAGCGGTCTAATGCAGACGCGCTATAGCAACGTGACGGTCGGAGGAAGAGCCGTCACACACACACACCGCCCTAACCAACATCTAAAACACACAAGGCACGTAACGGCCTACACCAGGCGCGTTAAACCGCTCTGACGCGCCCAACCCAGGCCGTCAGGGCCAACAGACCTCAAGCTTAAAAATGACAACTCGAACCACGTAAAGCACTAGACCAGGTGCGTTACACAGCCTAACGCAGCAAAGCAGGCGCGTCAGGGCCAACTGGCTCAAGTCAAGAAACCACTGGCCGAAAGGCACGTAACGGTCCATCACGGACGTGTTACACAAGCCTGACGCATGGGGGCGTGGCCATTAGAGCCAACGACACAACCACCCAACTCGGCCAAAACAGCACGTAACGGCCTGGGGCAGGTGCGTTACAACGCTGTGACGCACGGGGACACTACCATTAGACGAACCGACTCAAACGGTCAAAATCGGTGAAACTAAACGTAACGGCCTGGGGCAGGCGCGTTACACAAGCCTGACGCACAAGGGCAGGAGCGTCAGGGGAACCGACTTACCCGAAACATAAAACGACAAAATAAGCGTGACGCATCAACCCGGATGCGTCAGAGAGCTGTGACGCGCCTCCCTTGGGCCGTCACACTCCCATAGCCATAAAAACTAAAAAAGCCCAGACGCTGTGATGGTCTGTCGTAGGGCCGTCAGGGACTGTGACGGTCCCTGGAACGACCGCTACACCGGTCACAGTGGGAAAACAGTGGAAACGCCAAATCGAGCCGTTCCACGCCCCATTCACGCCGAAGCGCAGGGGAAACAAAGGCACACTATGGAAAACAATACTAGGAGGCTGAAAAGCCCACATCCAACGAATCGACCCTAAACGAGTCAACGAGGTTCCCGGGCTCCTACCAGCCTCGAATGACCACCGATCAACATGAAACTAACATGAATGGGATCCAGACATCCCAGCGGTCAATTTGATACTCACTATGCCGCAAATGGTTGCTGTTTTCCGACGAACCCTACTAAACCCGAAAATCACGGTTTAGGCAAAACAAGCCCAAACTCAGCCGTTTTCACGCCGAACGACGTGCAATGGCAGGGAAAACGAGCAGGAAGAAGTGACGATCCGTCACCCTACCTCCACCGAAGAAACCGCGTCCCGAGGGGACTAAACCACGTCGAAATATCCAAAACCACGAACGACGCCGTCTTAGAATCCACCGAGGGATCGCGCCATCCCACGCTCCATTCGTCGCCCTAGACCGTATCCCGATCACTCCATCGCGTCCCCGCCTTGGCCAGCTCTGCAACGGTGTGCGCCCCGCGCCGAATGGCCCACAGACGAGAGAGAACGAGAGAAGGAAAGAGAGGGTGAGAAAGGGAGGAGAGAGCGAGATCGTGCGAGAGTGGGGGAGAGAGAGAGAGGGATATATAAAAAAGAAATTAGAAATTTTTCTAATTTCTGAAAATCCGATAATTGAGCCAAAAATGTAATAATTCAGAAAAATACGCAAAAATAGTCAAAACGACCGGCTCGGAGAGTACATCGCAGCTGTAGCGTTCACGAGTCGATGAATTGAGAAATAAACTCACCGTAGGATTCCGCAACTAGTACGAGAGAAAAACCCACACGGCTCGTAAAACTCAACTCGGAAGCCACCAAAAGTGAACCGAAACTCACCAAAAATGATCCGAAAGACCCAATGAAGATCCAACAAAAGATACACTAAGGATCCGGGGTATTACAGTTTTGGGGTTAATTGGGTTGATTGTTTATTGAATTGGAGTCCCAGGATCTCTAGGAGCCAAGTTATAAGCTCGTGCGAGGTTCATTCTCAAGCACGAAAGTTTATTGCTTTAGAACACATGTTTTATTAAGGCCAATTCATGAAGGTAACTTATTAGTTAAAACTTGGTGAAAATTGAGCAGCATCTCCCCATCCCTGAAGGATTGCAGTGGAGAAGTGGGGTCATACTCATGCATGGAGTAAGCCCCTAACGAGCCAGTCGGCACAATGGCAGCCAGCAGATCCCAATCAGATAGGAAAATCTCGAGGACTAGCCTACCAGAGGCACCATAGTTCCGTGGGTCAAAATGAGCGGATAAGGTGACTAATGAGGGAGGCAACAACCACGAGGGCACGCCTACGAGGGGCATGCGACCCGTAGTCAACACTATATCCGAGAGAGGGACGACTATTAGGGAAGGAAACCCCGAGGGCTAGCCTCCGAGGGGCACACATCCCTTAGTCACCATAGGGTCCCGCAGGACTGTGGATTTGAGTTGTCGGGCTGAAGCCCCTATTGATATTCACCCTATGGCCCGTGTGGGATTTCCATCACTCACAGATAAAGCCCATTCGACCAAACGACGGTTCTGCAAAGCAGTGGGGAATGTCCCCCTCCCCGGATTGTTGGGACAAAGCCAACGAAAGTAGCACAACCCAATGACTGCAAATCACAAGCGGGATGAAAGTGGATATTCAGCATGAGATGCATTCAATTAATCGATAGATTGTTATTCATGGGGTTAGTATGGTAATGCTCATGGAGTTAAGGGATTAACACTCACGGTGTTGAATGCTTGCTATGCAAATTAACGGGCAAGGGATGAGTAGGTTGGCACTCATAGAAGGTTAATATGGGCAACCCAAACTAGGATAACGAAATTAGAGAGAAAGGCCCTTACAACCATTATCATGGCATGGCCATTCTGGCTGAGGAGGTGATTCCCCTTACCTCTAGGCAATGGGATAATGCAGAGAGGCGTTGAGGAATCAACCTCGAGTTGGGACGGCCGGAGGTGCATACATAAGTATGCCTCAGGTCACAAACCCACAGGATAGATAATGCGAGGCATAGTCAGCATGCTAACATAGAGGCCCCAGGGAAGGGGGAAACATTTATGTAGCCCATGGAGCCCCAGGGCACATCCGACGTCGAGGAATCTGGATTCGAGAACCAAGTACACGGGGGAGCAATTAGACATACAGATTGAGAGAAGAGTGGGAGAGGGACACATCGTCAAACATTCAATCTGTTAAGACATATATTCATACCATTCGTCCCATGAACGGGGAGCCAACATACAAATTACAAACATCCGGCACCGGCGTTGTCGCACGAACACCGTTCACTAGTTGCAGAGAAATTTACAAGAAGAAAATGAAACAAGGAAATGATGAGAGGGGGGGGGGGAGATGGGCTCATATCATCGCCCCTCCCCCCTTCCACTGGCATTACAATGAAAGGGAGAAATCGAGGGAAGACGTCGGGTGGAAACCACAGAACCCACCTAAATTTCCTCCCAGAAAATAGAGTATCGTATTCCCCTTCTCCGGCTCCAAAATGCTTCGACAGAGTAGAGGAAGACGATGGCGACGAGGAGGCTCTCAGGAAACCCTTCTTCTTCTCCAAGGAAACCCTCTCTCTCTCGAGTTTGATTGGTGGTCGGGCTCCCCAGATTAATCCCTCTCCGTTCATCTCTTCAGTCGCCTCTCTTTTTTTCATTCGGTTCTCTTTCTCTTCTTTTTTTTACTTGGTCGAACCAAGTGACATTATATAGGAAAAACTTAATCCAGCGTGAAGAAAGGAGCGTAGGGAAGAGGCCTCCCCTCCCCTTTTGCGTGCCAGAATTGGGGGCACCGGATAAGGGAGTGCGTCGGTGAGAAGCACGCCGCATTACCTTCTTCTGCTTGACGCGGGTTAGACAGCTGGTCCGGGGATGGTCCCGAGAGTCACTGTGACCATTCATCTCACCGTAGTCCTACAAACCCTTATCGGGAAGCCTTGACAAAGCTCTCGAGATGACGTACGGCCCTTCTCGGAACCTCGAGTATCTTTGGCTTGAACACATGGGTTTTCCGCTGACACGGCCTTCAGCACTATGATTCGTACTGTTGGCTCAGCCTGACTCATGCTCGAAGCTCCTTGAGGGGTGGACTGACACCCAGAATACTTCTGCCTTGACTGGGTGATCATTTGGTCACTAACGGACCCAATCTGCTGAGAAGCCGTACCCATGCCGGGTAATTGGGATCTTCTACCGGTAGAGCCTTCCGTCCCCTATTTTGAAGGGCCAAGGGTGTTCTTTCACCTCGGGAGGATCTTTCAATAAGGTGGCGGGCCACTAGGTATACCATTGTCCTTGGTCGGACAATGGCTATGGTTTATGCGGCACGATTGAAGTCGATGCCGATTCATTGGGTAGGCTTGGTCGCACTGCCGGTTGGTTGTGAATTCATCTCGATTCTCCCAAGGTGAAGTCCCCGGTGCTCATACAGGGTGACCTGAGGCTCTGGCAGCTTGAGAAGGCTTCAGTGTATTGATATCCTTTGGCTTCTGTGCTTCAGTAGGCCGTATCATTCATCTTTCAGGCTTGATCGCCGTTAATCATATTTTCAGTGCCAACAAATGCCCCCTAGCCGTGGGTGTTGCGAGCAAGGCACGAGTGTAGCAAGACCGACGGATAAGCTTGGGTAGATTTCCCTTTAGATGACAAAACCTAGGAACGACCTTTAAACTGACGTGAATGCTAATCCGGCACGGTTGGTGCTGAAGGTTAATGCGGCGCGATGTTTGATCCGGCGCGCCCTGGGGTGGGAGGCCTAATACGGCGCGCCCCTTGCTTTGGGTGTTAATACGGCGTGGCCAATTCTGACGTGCCCCTTTGATCGAAGAGGTTAATACGGCACATTAAATAGCGCGCCAGATTACCAAGGGGGAAGGCTCCCCTATATAAGCCTCTTCTTCTTCTTTTCTTCTTCAATCTTCCTCATTTGCAATAGAACTTTCTCTCTCTTCCCCTTTCCTCCCCACGGCGCCGAGTGAGTTGAGAGGGGCGTGTCCAAGTTCTTTGAGCGGGTGAGAGACTGTTGCTATTTTAGGGATTTGAATCCCAACTTTCGGACCCCGGGAGGCTCCTAGTAGGGCTTTCCCTTGGAGCAACTCCCCCGGGTGTTCCATTTTGGCCTCGGTGTAATGCTGATGGCTGCTTTTAGGGACCGTTCCCTTGGTGGAAATGTTCCCACTTTTTCCTGGCAATCTCCCGAGCTGGGGAGACTGTGCCAAAATTTTGTCTTGGTCAACTGCTTTCTAACTTTATTTATTTTTCTCTTAATGTGCCTTTGCAGATAAAATGGCATCTGGCTCTTCTTCTTCTTCTGCTTCCTGTGCTGTGGTGACATGGGAGAATGTTCACTCCCTAGATCGGGGGCACGATCAGCTTGCTGTGGTCGCAGAATCTTCAGACTCGGAGACCGACACGGTAGACACTAGCCGCCTCCTCATCCTCGGGGGTGATTCTTTTCAGTATGACCGGGAAGGTGCCGTCAGGAGAGATCACCCCAAAGACAAGCATTTGATGTCCTTCCTTAGGCGCTTCAATCTTGAAGGGAAGAGAGATTTATTCCTTGTCCTCAAAGCCGAGCAAGCATTGCTAGTCGAGGGGGACAGCTTGACAGACTGTGTTGTGCAGGGAAGGCCTATCTACCTCCCCGTGGAAGTCAGGAAATGGAGCGCTGTGCTTGGACTGCAAGATCTGGCTCGAGAAGATGGGCTGCTGACCAGGGCCCCTACATTTGTGCCTGCCCGGTGGAATGATACCGCAGGCCGTGTTGACCGAGAGAAGCTGATCTTTGGTTTATTTCTTGTCCCGTTGAAATGGGGGTATAGGGAAGAATCCTTCCCGTTGGACTGCCTGTCGGTCTGCTTTAAACATCAGATATCTATGGGGTGGTTTGTCGAGCTGAGGGCCACCGACGCCCATCCATTCAGACCTGGAGCAGTAGAGTTTATAGACTATGTGCGGCAACACTATGCTCCCATCTTGGCCAAGGCTGGTGTATATCAAAGCGTGTACGCCTCGAGGTACTGCTACTCATATCCAGAGGTCTGTGTTACGGCATGATTGAAGTATTCTGTCTTGAGTACAACACTTTCTATACTTTGGAGGGAGAGACTTCTTTGGATCTATGGAGCCTTTCGCAGCTTAGTGGTCTACCCATCGACGGAGAACCGTACGAGGAAGTTTGCTGGCAAGACTGGCTAAAAGATCAGACCGACGGCGAGGGTCGGTACTTGGCAGGTTACGCCTATCGTTATCTGATGAAGGCGTATCGTACACTTTGCCACTCGTCGTACGACACGAGGGAGGCCCGAAAGCTTGGCGAGAAGTGGCGAGTGCGGATGGGCACTTGGCTCCAGCATTTCTTTGGTGGGATGAAGAAGTACAAGGACTTTCCCACAGTAGCGCCGACTGGCTTGAAGAGGAAGAAAAGGGTCTGGCGACAGGCCGCCGTCTCATCCACTTTGAGGGGAGGGCAACAGGAAGACCTGAACCCTACTGGTGTTAATGCAGTCACACACTATGCTGCATATCTGACTTACTGAATTTGTTCTTTCGCTCTCCCGCAAGGCGACGAGAGCGTGATCAGAGCGGAAGCCATCTATCTCGCTTGTCTTATGGCTTGAGGCACGAAGTTGTCCCTTTGTCCAATGGATTTATGCCTTATCTTCAAGATGCTGGGAGACTTGCACAAGTTACGTCTCCCTAGGAATTGCGGACAGTTGGTCCGTTACATTTTTTCAATGCTTGGGTCTGCACCCTGTTCCCAGAGGCTGCTCCTTGGGCGTTGCAATCCGCTCATCTTATCCCGAGGATGATAGAATTTGCGAGTGCTGAACTGGCATCAGTAGCGAAATAGCTCTTCCCCATTTGGGGCAAGCTGACCCGGGTTCCCATGGATTCGCCCGGGGTTCTTCATTTCTAGAGCTTGGCCGCCCATTCAAGCCCGTTGGCGAACAGGATGAGGCAGTGCCGTCTCTTCGAGATGGAGGAATACATTCATCCAATCTCTGGTGCCAAGTGCACGAGGCCCATTCTGGAGCAGGAGCTGATTGATTGGGCGCTGGCTATCAGACCAAGTGTCCTTGTATCTCAGAAGAGTGGCATTTTGTGGTTGGAGTCATACTATCCATTCCGATTTAGTCGAAATTTTGGCTATGATCAGCACATCTCTCATTCTTCTTCTCAGTTTGCATTGCCGAATAGGCATAAGGCCAGGTAGGTGTCCAATGACGATGCTCGTATATGGTGGGATTACTTCCACTGCCGAGAGAATGTTTCATTCAGGGTGCCAACCCCTGCTCGTTTCCCCCGCGTCACCCCCGAATATATAAAGTGGTGGAATGCGCGGACGGGATTTTACAGGAGCTCCCACTGAGACTGTTGGGCTATCGCGGAGCACAGATTTTTGGACTCCCAACCGGAGCCAGCCCTTGACATTGAACCTTCTTATTTGAAGAAGCTGAAGTCTTGGACTTACACAGAGGTGTGGACTTATCTGGAAGTCTGAAAAACTACGAAGGGCCGATCATTCAAAGCCGATCCGAAGCTGCCTGCAATCGGCATGGATGACTGTGTGAAGACGCTTCGGGGATTGTGCCGTGTGAGTAGCGAACAGGTAGTTCTTCAACAACTCCCTCTGCCGGTGGAGTAGCCCATCCCGTCCGTGGCCGACTGGCATCCCGAGATTGACAGATTGCATCCTTATCGGACTTTCATCCGTAGGGAAGATAGGCAGGATGCCCTGTATACCCTTGGTTGTTCACCCTGCTCCGCTCCCATGGGCTCTCAGTGGGTGGCCCAAGTGAAGCTATTCTGGATCAGCCCCTTCTTATCTGCTTCAAGTATCCTGACGGATGGGGACTGGATCATCTGAGCTTATATTATCATTTGTCTTCTCGCGGCCATACAGACTTGGCGTTACTGGCTGAACAGAGCAAGAAGATAGGCGATGTGTGTTGGCTTATTCGTGAGGCGGCTTCGAGAGATAAAGTGTCATCGCTATTTTATTGGCCTCTTTTCCCTTTCTATACAGGGCCATCAGGTATCTTTCATTTCTTCATTTTGGCCCTTCAGCCAGCTTCCTTTCTTTGTTGCAGTACATATCATTCTCACCTTTGTGCGTATGCAGTCCGACTCACTTTGGAGGAGACTCGGCACTTCAGGGAGCTAATAACAAAAGCTCAGAAGCCGACATATTTCGAGACTCTCGAACCGGTCCTGACCACGCACCACTGCCTCCTGGTGACTAGCAAAAGTGAACTAGGTCCCAGTTGAGAGAGGCTGTTGGCAAAGCCAAAGAGGCCGTGACCCGGGTGACAAAGGCACGTCGGAGGAAGACTACAGAATAGGCACCAGCAATTATCCTTCCTCTAGTTGTATCTTTTGAAGAGTTTGAGGCTTCTCGCACGCAGGGGCCTGAAGCCGGAGGTAGGCTCTTGATTCTTCCCTGGTTCATTCGCTTATTCTAGCTGCCTTGGCTAATTCTTCTTCACAGTTGCTGGCACAGTTGCTGCCGTCGTCGGACTAGAGGCAGCAGCAGGCGTCGCGATAGGAGAAAGGGCAGGGGAAGTCCCCGTAGCTCCTGTGGAGAGAGATCTACCTTCCTCGACGCCCAGGTAGGAAATGGAAGGTAATTTGCAATTTGTTCATAGGGCTTCCACGAGCCATCATGTCTTCAGTCGGCTTGACTGCTTCTTGCTTTAAATTTCAGTTGAAATACAACCGACATTACTCCCTGAAGCCGAGGCTGTGGGGGAAGCTGCTACTGGGGAGCAAGCCATTTCAGGGGGCGAGCCTGCCCCCGAGATTTGTTCAGCCGGCACTCCCAGTATCGAGCCGACCGAGGAAGTCTTTGCTAAGGGTGATGTTCCTATTAGCAAGACATCCACTACGATGGTGGAGCATCTGGAACGGGCAGAAGGCTCTTCCTCATCCGAACAGGTTGATTATGGTGGCGACTCCAGTGACGAGGAATTTTCATCTGTTGATACAGAGACCGAGGATGCCAGTGCGTCTTCGGCCTATGAAAGTGATTATTCAACCTTCAGCCCACCCCGGTTGGCATGGAGCGGCCCTGGACTGTCGGGCTCACTTGCAAGTGGAGGGGTTGGAGCCACGGAGGCCGCCCTTGAAAATTTGAGCTTAGTGCCAATTGAGGTGAGAAGCCCTCTACCATTTTCACTTTACTGCTCTTCCCTTCTTTTCATATCAGCTGCCTGATACATATATTTATGGTGCAGACTGAGGTGGTTCTGCCAACCATAACGGTGCAGATACCTTTCCCGGCTTTAGGCGTGGGTCACCTAACATTCCCGCCAATCTTGCGTTCTATCTCTCTACGATCTCCCAAGGACTATGCGGTAGCAGCAGGTTTGGAGGGACCTGGGGTAATTGCGGGGACTGACGAATCGACAGCAGTCGTGGAACCTCAGCCACTTGAAGTCGAACAAGAGTTGTCCCCAAAGAAAGGTGGTCCTCCTGAGATAGAGGCGGGAGAAATTGTTGAAGAAGAAGCTGGGACTTCCAAGGCCTTGGCTCTTGCTACCGAGACTACCCCTATGGAGGTCAGCCAGGCCGAGCGCGAGGAGCAAGTCTCCTCGGCTGTTGATGCTCCCGGTGCGGCTCCACCTCGAGAGGCTGGCAGGGTGGTTGATGTTGTCGAGACTTTGCCCGTTGCATCATCTATTGGAGTTGGTTCCAGTGCAGGTGTCCTGCAAATCATGCCATCATCATCTTCTGAGACGAGCGACGATATCTGGGCTGTGTGGATGCACTTTTTATTAAGATCTTTGGTTATTCGTTTATTGGCGTTTATGAAGTGCGTGGGCGTGCCAGTCACCAAAGTGATGATTTATTGTGCGCTCGATCTGACTAATTAGACAACTGTGTAGTTCGTGTCGGGACCAAAACCCGCCATGCCATAAAGGCCACGACGTTATTTACATCCCCCATACGGGGGAACACCCTTGATTGATTGCCGAGAATAAGGGCCCTACGGCCTAAAATTCATGGTAATAAAGAGAGAACAAAGATCCCGGATCACATTTAAACAAACCCGCGTTGGGACGTAAAATGTTCATAGACACGTATATGTTGGTCACTCACGGACCATTTCGTGTTCGGACGGAAGTCCGCATTAGTACCGTTGAAGACGACGATAAAACCGTACGGATGTCTGCCGTAGGTATGGCAAGTTTAATATGGATGAGGGATCGTATCCCGACAGAAGTGGGTCAAGCTGATGAACTATCGGCCCAAGATGTGCCCGGATCATGACCATGTCGGGGGTTCTGAGGTCCATGTCCGATACCATGGGGCATCATTGCTTTTGATGGGGACATCACCCAGGATTCCCTTTGGCTCGACACCTCTCTCCCTTCCGGAGACAGGTAGTGTGTGACTGCATGACTGGATGGGCCCACGGTGACACAGGAGCTTATTACTGAGGACATATTGATGTATTTTCTCCTTTCTTGAGTCATTTTGATGTACTTGTCCTTATTTTGAGTCATGTCCCTAGGTCATCACGTTATTTATCTATGTTTGTTAGGGTAGGGGGGTCATATGGGCCCAATTAGATGGGCCTGGCCCATGGGCGCCCTCTTCCTTCCCACACCCCCTTGCTTATTTGTTTTTAGCATATTCTCCAGGGACTTTTTGTAAATGTTGGGATCCCTATATATAGGACCCCAACCCCCCTTGAGATGGTTAATGAAGTATTGAATATTTGAGCATAAGTGCCCCCCCTCTCTCTCTAGCTCTCTCATGCTCTCTCTCTCTCTCTAGGGGGCGAACCCCTCTCTCTCTTCCCCCTTCTCTCTCTCTCTCCCTTGGGCGAACTTGCCCTTTCACCTCCCCCTTCCCCTGCCACCTCAGCTGCCACCTCACCCTCCACCCCTTCACCTCCCCTAGGCCACTTAATACTCATCAATTTCCTCCACTTCCCAAGCAACCCTTCCTATTCCCCATACCCCTTCCCCACCTCCAAGACACCTATCCCTCTTCCCCAAGCAACCTTCCCACTCCCCCACACCCTCATTCATATCCCTTGACCATCCCAATCCCCACCCCAGCACAAGTTGCGCACCACCCTCACCAACTACACCCATCCCCTTGCCTTGGCCGACCCCTCCACCCCCCCTTCTCCAAGCTTCGGCCCTCTCACCCCTCCACTCTCCTGCACCTCCATACTACCTGCTCCGCCCCTCTCTTCACCCCCACACACCCCTCCCCCATCTGCTATCACCACCACCCTTCCCTCCATTACCAAACTCCAATCCCCCTTAACCTAACCCCACCACCATCCCATTCATTCTGTCACATCTGCAGGTGGCAGAAGAAGGCCCGTCTTGCAGAAGCTCCCCCGAGGTCATCCGGTGACATCTGAGAGCATACCTTACCTTTCTGGAAAGTTCGTCCAGTTCACTACGCAGGCGAGAAAGAATCGTACCATTCCGAGTCCGGAGCTGCCCGGGAGAGCCATTCTCCCTCGACTGCACCAAGCTCCATCTGCAGAGCACCAGAGTTCGACCAGAAGCTGAACCATGATTCACAGTGAAGGAATATGACTGAAGTTCCTTCTCCAAAGTTCTTCCTCCCCCTGTCCCCGACCAGGAGAAAGAAGCAGAGCTACATTCGGCGTCCGGAAGCCAAAGTTCTGATGTTTCCCCTCCAGTCGCGCGGGACTGCCTTCTCCAATCTTCTGCGACCAGCACTCACTCATCGGTGTCTCCCAGGCCACCCTGACCTCCGACGGCCTCCCCACCAGTTTTGCTGCAAAGAGGGTTCATCCAAGGTTCCATAAATTCTGACGGTTCGAGATTCGGAGCTCGGGAGAGCATGGTACAACCTCTGCATTCTACTGCATCAGATCTGAAACTGTCAACCCCAGATCCCTTCGTCCTGTTCAAGCCTCTGCCGCGGCCAGCGACGATGTTAGAAGAATTCAGTAAAATTCAGAGGCGTCCCAGCTTCTGTCACGAAGAATTCCCTCCTGGTCTCGTCACCGGAAGAATTCCGGAGTAAGAACTACGACTGTAACAGCGGCGGCCTGTCCCCTCTCACAGCAAGCGAGCAGATCCTACGTCGGCTTCCTCTCCTACAACCTCGGCGAGTTTCCCCCTCCCACCTGGCCGGCTTAGCGCCCCTCCCTGCGTGGAGGTAGTGTTTGGATGTAAGCTTGATTTCCCCACCCTTAGTCCAACCCTCCTGCGTGAGGAGTAGTGTTTGTATTAAGCAGCTCAAGCTACATCGACGCAGTGTGCGGGATCCACACTTCCCCGCTCGCCCACGTCTCCGAACGGGGTTGGTTTCTTCAAACCAACCAGGTGAGCTCTAAACTTTGCTCCATTACTATTTAGTGTCTATTTATTTAATATCCATAGACGTAGCTCCGTTGTGCATGTGAGCGAGTGCCCGATCTCGGAACCACCATCTTAGTGTGGTCACCGTGGCTAAAGTGAGAGAGTGGGACCTAGTGCCCCAATTGGCACCGGCCAGCCCCACAAGCGTGGGATACGTACCCTCGGGAGGGCAACCCTAGCCCAGCTGGCACTCTACCAGCAAGGGTCTTGATCCATCACCTCCCCCTAGCATCATTTAGTCACCCCGGGCTCGCGTGCGTGCGACGGCGATTTGGCCCCGATTTATCAACTTAATTGCTATGTGGTTGTGAATGCGGAATAGGTCCTAAGTTTACATTTGCTTGCTGCATACCCCATAGTGGTTTCACATCAGTTGGTATCAGAGCAAGTTTTAGACTTGTCTCTACAAGCCTAGGTCCAAGGGCAATTGCATTTCTATCCCGTGTTGTCATCATTGTGCATGTCCACCCGTAGGGGTACCATATATCGGGCTGATCCTTCTAATTCCAACCCACCTATGGATCCCAATGTGCATGGCAACCAAAACATCCCTAGGGAAGCTCCCCAAACTCCTATGGATCGGATTGAGGCTGCCATCCAAGTCCTCACGGAGCAAATGAATGGAATTTCCACCCGATTAGAGAGATTGGAAGAAGCTAGGGCCCCACCTAGGAACCATGCCCAAAGAGTTCCTCCTCCGCGGGTTGAACATGAGAGGGAAGACCTAGATGATGAGTGGTATCGTGAGCAAGAGAGAGCCCCACGACCTCGATATCATGAGAGGCGACCATGAGAGGATCCGGATGACTTCCTACTAAGAATGATCAAAGTGGAAGCTCCTAATTTTGATGTGTCTCATAACCCTAGTGCATATAAAGAATGGGAGCATGGCATGGACCAATACTTTGAATGGTACCCCATGTCCGAGGAGAGAAAGGTTAGGTTGGCCAAGATGCACCTTCTTAAACTAGCCAAGACCTATTGGCTAAAGGTAGAAAGCCAAAGGAGGATCCGGTGTGAGGAACCCATTGACACTTGGATAGACATGAAAGATCAACTTAGAAACAAATATCTCCCCATCTCCTATAGCCAACTTCTTCTTGATGAATGGCAAAGCCTTACCCAAGAGGGAAAGACCGTGGAAGAGTATATTGAAAAATTTGACTCATATCTCCTAAGGTGTGGTGTGGTTGAAGACCCAGCCGTCACTTTATCCCGGTTTAGGAATGGTCTCCTCCCCCACATCAAACGGGAGCTTTTTATGAGGGAAGTACATAGCTTGGAAATTGCCTATCAAATAGCCCGGGATGTAGAGAGATTTTCTAGGAATCCTAGGTTTGCCCCCCCAAGGGCCCGGGACCCCGTCCCAACCTACCTCCTCTGTTAAGAACACCTCCTCCCAATGGGGGAACCCCCACTCGGCCCTATCCCCAACCAATCACTCCCACCCCCACAAAGACCACCCCACTCAACCCTCCTCCCCGAAGGGAGGAAGCCTCCAAAGGGAAGACCCCAGGGAGTAGTACGATTAAATGTTTTCAGTGCCATGGTTATGGCCACATAGCCTCCCAATGCCCTTCCAAGGGGATGTCAAGCCTTGTTATTGAGGGCGGACCTACCACATCCCAAGAAACCCATGAGAATACTATTGAGGACCACGAGGCTACCTTAGAGTGGGAAGAGGAATACGAGGAGCAATTCTTTGAGGAAGGTGTAGAAGATGACCCCCACTCCACCCACTTGGGAGTAATAAGGTGCACCCTTACCCAACCACAAGAGAATGATTGGAGGAGGACTTCCATTTTTCACACCTTCATCAAAATTGGGGACCATGTTAGGAAGGTTATCCTAGACAACGGAAGTTGTGTCAATGCCGTGTCCCCGGACACCGTCAAGCTCCTAGGACTTACCCCAACACCCCACCCCAAACCATATCGTGTCTCATGGATAAACAACCATTCCCTACCCGTCAACACATGTTGTCTTATCCCCATCACCTTTTCATCCTACCAAGAGCCAATATGGTGTGACATCATACCTATGGCTGTAGGGAGCATCCTGCTAGGGAGACCTTGGATATATGATGTTAATGCTACCATCCATGGGAAAACGAACACGTGCACTTTTGAACACAAGGGGAAGACCATTCGCCTCAACCCTTCCTCACCCCGAAAGGACCCACCCTCCAAGGGAATTTTCCCCACACCACCTCAAAACCCAGGGGTCACATCACCCCCAACCCAACCAACAAGTCAACTGTCCACCCATGAGGGTCCCACCAAAGGCCTTCACCTCATCACTAGACAAGAACTCGAGGAAGAGGTAGCCCTCGGGACACCCATATGCGCTGTATGTTGTGCATCCCTTGGTTTTGATGATGACAATAGGATATGTTTGACTAATCTAAGTTCTATCTTGTCTCTTAAAGCAAATGGTTTAGTTATGTGTGTAAAGATAGTGCATTGAATTAATGCCCATTTGATGATGACAAACAATGTTTCTGATCAACTCAATATAAATATGATAGTTCAATTTACTTCTGATAAGTTAAGTAATTTCAGGTCCACTGAAATCCAAGTGGTATCAACAAATCAGAAGAAGTGTCAAAGGCCGCTTGTCGACCAGGGAAGTGGTTATGGTCGACCAACGAACTCAACCAGAAAAGCATCAGATCATCTGTCTTCTGGAAGCACCTTGGCTGTCGACCAAAGCCCCACCTCTGGTCGACCACAGAACAGCCAGAACATCAGACAGAACTGACGGCCATCTGTAATTTGTCCCTGTCGACCAGCGACCAGGCTGTGGTCGACCAACGGGCGAAGTGAGTTTCAGCCAGAAGAACCGGCCGTCTGGGGAATGCCCATTGTCGACCAGCGACAGGGTCATGGTCGACCACGGGCTTTATAGCGTCCAGAACCGAACTCTAACCGAATTCTGTTGAGGTTCCTTAAAACCTGCAGATGGTTGTTGCAGGTTGTTGGGCTGCTCAGGAGATAAGATTTCGCACGGGAATCAAGGAAACAATCTTGCTTAGAAGTGGTCAAACTCGTTCTAACGATTGGATTTAAACCGATCCCTGTTTTCTAGCAGATTGGCGCTCGATCTGAAAATTGCGCGGGAAGAACTTCAAAGGCGGTATGAAGAATATAATGCAACTAATCACGAACAAAGAAGCAGTGAGAGAGCACGAAATAGAAGCCAAGGAAGATATACACAGAAGAGGAAGAAGGAGCTCTCCACCAATAAAAGATCTGCAGAAAGGTTAAAGGCAATCTCGTTGCTGCAGAAGGAAGACTTAGCTCAAGACTGTGCGATCTCCAGCAGCAGAACAATCGAAGGCAACTGACTGGAAGATCAACAGGGAGTCTAGGCTTCTTCATAAGAGTGATCAAGTCCCAGGCTGAACATCTATTCTTCTACACACGCCAATATTCAGTCCTGTCTTTCATCACCTGTTCTTATCATCTTTCCATTTGTGATTACAATTATTGTCAAGCTGTGAGGCAGCAGAGTCAAGCTGTGTGTCAGCAGGTACAAGCTGTGTGTCAGCTGTGTTTTGATTGAGATCAGAGATTCTCATAGTGAAGCCTTGCTTGAGTTAAGCAAGGGGTGGATGTAAGTCTCAGGAAGAGACTGAACCACCTTAAAAATCCTCTCTTGTGGTGTGCCTGTGTGTGTTTGATTTTCTATACGTATGCTTGCATCTTTACTATTCGCATTAGTTCTATAATTCATTAATTACCAGTAGCTCATCTGGTCGATAGTTAGTAAATCATCGAAAAGGGGGAAAGATCTATTCACCCCCCCTCTAGATCTATTCAGTCCGTATCCAACACGTGGTATCAGAGCCAAGTTCTCCAAAAATGTGGTCTAACAACCAGGAGAGACCGGGCGGACTGAACTCTAAAAGCCTCATAGCTGAGGGGCACTCTGTAACTAGACCTCCATATTTTGATGGAACTGATTATTCTTATTGGAAAAATCGTATGCAGGTGTTCTTACGTGCGCAAGACCACGAGATGTGGAGGGTAGTGAGCCGCGGACCTTTTGAGCTACCGGAAGATGAAGAAACCTGGACCAGAGAACAGGTCAGGAAATCAACTGTCAACTGGGGAGCCATGAACGTAATGCAGTGCTCACTACACCCCACAGAATTCTCAAGAGTTTCCCAATGCGCAACAGCCAAAGAAATGTGGGATCGTCTAAAGGTAATCTACGAAGGTACTTCCGAGGTAAGAGAGACAAAAGCAAATATGCTAGTCTCAGAATATGAGATGTTTAGGATGAAAAATGATGAAAGTATTTCTGAGATGTATGCCAGATTAGTACAATTGACTAATGGCTTGAAGAGCTTAGGGAAGACATACAAAGAGCAGGAATTAGTGAGGAAGATTTTAAGGTCTCTCACATCGATGTGGCATACCAAGGCCACAGTCATTGAGGACTCAAAGGATCTCACAACAATGACAGTGGATGAGTTAGTAGGATCCCTGATGGCCTATGAGGTCAATCTGAAGAGAAAGGAAGATGAGGGGAAGAAAAAGAAGCAACTTGCCCTAAAGACTAAGACAAGCACCTCTGAGGTGTCTGACAATGAAGACTCATCTAGCTCAGGTGAAGAATCTGGTGAGCTAGCCATGCTTACAAGAAAATTTAAGAAATTCCTGCGAAAGGAAGGTAAAGGATTCAGAAATCCAAAGGGCATGGTAAGGAAGTCATCCCAGTTTAAATCTGATAAACATAAGACTTCTTCTAATAAACTCATTTGCTACAATTGCAGGCAGCCTGGACATATGAAGGCTGAATGTCCAGAAGCTCCTAAGAAATCAAGCTTCAAGTGGAAAGGCAAGAAACCCAAGGCGATGATTAGCACTTGGAGTGAGGAGGAAGAGAGCAGTGAAGAGGAAACAACTTCCGAGGAAGAAGAAGGAAAGCTCTGTCTGATGGCCAAGGGAGACAACAGTGATCTTGAGGTAAGTTCCCCATTTCAAGACTTCTCTAGTTCGGATTGGGAAGAAGTATATTCAGAATTGCTTGATACTTATGAAAGAATAAGAAAGGAAAATAAACATTTGAAGAAGAAGATCAGTCAACTGAATAAAGACAGCAATTCAATGGAAAACAAAACTGAACTAGAAATGGAAATCAAGTCTCTGAAAAACAAGCTGAATCAAATGGACTTAGATGAAGAAAACCACAAGAGAATGTCCGAAGAGAATGAAATGCTAAAAAACGACATTGATGAGCTAAAACTAAAAACTCAAGAATATGAACAGGAAACTAAGTTAAGTCAAGAAAGAAACAATTCACTCAAGGAAGAAAACAGTAAGCTTCTAAAAGAGATAGAAAGAATCCAAGGTGAATTGGAAGATAAACAGGAAGCCTTGAAAAAAATGACCAAGGGTCAAGAAAACTTAAATGCTGTCTTGGGAATAAAAGTAAACTTTCAAAAAGAAGGGTTAGGATACAATCCTACGGCTAAAAAGGAATTCCAAATAAAAACCGTAAATGGGATTGCTGACTCAAAAGGAAAAAGGCCCCTGATTAATCTATACCAAGATAAACAAGAGGATGTAGCTGAATGCTCCTCCAAAAGGAACAATGTCACCAAGGAAGAGAGAAACTTTAAAGAGAAAACAGTCAATCAATATAAGATTCAAAATAATAAACAAGAAACCCAAATTCACAGAAATCACCAAATAAACCAAGTTAAAGGACATAAATCTGGAAAACAAGATGTCTGGAGACAGGCTGGTCGACAACAGACCCTTCATCTGTCGACCAGAGGATCTGCCAGAACAGGCGCTGGTTACTGGAGAAGCAGTGGTCGACCACAGGTACACCAGATGTCGACCAGAGGTGGTGCCAGAACAGACGCTGAGTTCTGGGGACGCGATGGTCGACCACAGACATACCAAAAGTCGACCATGGCCAGACAAGCAAACAGAAATCACAGGTTTTCTCGGGTAAAACAAAATGAAAACTTGAATACACAAAGGTGGACTCAGATTAAAGAAACTTTAGAACAAAAGCAACCCAATCTGAACAAGTTCAAAAATAAAAATGTACACTGCTCTAACAGAATCTGGGTTCCCAAAGGATTACTGCAGCAATTTCATAACTTTACAAGTCATCTTGGACCCGGGTACCATTGGGGTCCAAAAGTTTCTGTGTAACTTGTGATGCAGGTGTGTTTGGCAGCCATATACAACAAGTGGTACTTAGATAGTGGCTGCTCAAGACATATGACAGGGGACAAGGCAAAATTCTCCGAGCTAAACTCAAAAGATGGAGGACATGTGACATTTGGAGGAAATAACAAAGGCAAGATCATTGGGAAAGGTAAGGTAGGTAAGACATCTACAAATAACATTGAAGATGTACTGCTAGTGGATGGCCTTGAATATAATCTTCTTAGCATCAGTCAGCTATGCGACAAAGGTCATCAAGTGGTCTTTGATTCTAAAATCTGTAAAATTCTTGAACCAAATTCGGCTAAAGTTAAGTTTATGGGCAAGAGAGTAAATAATGTCTACATGATAGACTTGGATGATCCAGCCCACTCCAACTTGTGCCTCACCGCCAAGAAGGAGGACCTGACTTGGTTGTGGCACCGAAGGCTAGGGCATGTTAGCTACAGGGTGCTGCACAAATTGGTTAAGAATAAAATGGTATCTGGTTTACCTGAAATTTCGTTTGCTCAAAATGTCAAAGTATGTGAATCATGTACCCAAGGTAAGCAAACAAGAAAATCATTCAAAGGTAGAACTGAAAGTCAATCCTCTAGACCACTAGAACTTGTGCACATGGACCTTTTTGGCCCAACAAGAACTGCTAGCCTTAGTGGTAAGAGGTACGGTTATGTACTTGTTGATGATTTCTCTAGATTTACATGGGTCATGTTCTTATCTCATAAAAGTGATGCCTTTTCTGAGTTTCAGGAATTTTACAAAAGGATGAAGCAGGATGGAAAGTCCAAAGTGTGTTCAATAATATCTGATCATGGGGGAGAATTTGAAAATTCAGAGTTTGATGAATTCTGCAGGAACAAAGGAATAAATCACAGGTTCTCATCACCAAGGACGCCAGAGCAAAATGGAGTGGTAGAGAGAAGGAATCGCACACTTGTTGAAATGGCCAGAACCTTGTTGGTTGAAGCCAATCTTCCAAGAAGATTTTGGGCTGAGGCGGTCAATACAGCATGTTATATTGTAAACAGGGCAATGGTAAGACCATCTAGTACGAAAACTCCATATGAGGTGTTCAAAGGTAAGAAGCCATCTCTAGCTCATTTTAGGATCTTCGGTGTAAGGTGTTTTATTCATAACAATGACAAGAGATCATTGGACAAATTTGAACCAAAGAGTGACCCAGGAATCTTCTTGGGATACTCTGACCGATCAAGAGCCTATAGAGTCTACAACACCAAAGATCAGCTAGTTGAAGAATCCCCACATATCACATTTGATGAAAATAATGACTTTGACAAAACTGGACAGGTAGGCAAAGATGAAGATGGGGAATTTCTGGAAGGCAAAGAGGAACCAATGGAGACTGAAGCAGAACCAAAGCAAGGTGATTCCAATGATCAACCCGAAGGAGAGATCATCCCAGGTAACAATTCTGAAAATCTGAGATTTCTCAGAGATCATCCTCTAGATAACATCATTGGAGGAATTAATGAACCGAGGAAAACTAGATCTCAGCTTAAAACAGTTGATGAATTAGATCAGCTAGCCCTTGTATCTCAAGTTGAGCCTAAAAATGTAGAGGAAGCTTTAAGAGATGAATCTTGGATAAATGCCATGCATGAAGAATTAAATCAATTTGAAAGAAATCAGGTTTGGAAACTTGTTCCCAGACCCTCATCTCATCCTGTTATTGGAACCAAATGGGTTTATAAAAATAAGCTTAATGAAGAAGGAGTTGTTATGAGGAACAAGGCTCGATTGGTGGCTAAGGGGTATAACCAAGAATTTGGAGTTGATTTTGAAGAATCATATGCTCCAGTTGCAAGGTTAGAAGCCATTAGAATACTGTTAGCATTTGCGGCGTCCCATGGAATTAAATTGCAGCAAATGGATGTAAAAAGTGCCTTTCTAAATGGCTTTGTAAAGGAAGAAGTCTTTGTGGAACAACCCCCTGGTTTTGAAAATGATGATTTTCCTAATCATGTCTTTAAACTGCATAAGGCTTTGTATGGTTTAAAGCAGGCTCCTAGGGCATGGTACGACAGACTGAGTTCATTCCTCACCAAAAAGGGCTACACAAGAGGTAAAATTGATCAAACATTATTCTCCAAGACCCAAGGTAAGAATATACTAATTGTGCAAATCTATGTGGATGATATTGTGTTTGGATCCACTGAAGCTTCATTATGTACTGAATTTGCAAATCTAATGACCAATGAGTTTGAAATGAGTTTAATGGGTGATTTA
This sequence comes from Amorphophallus konjac, assembly GCA_022559845.1. Taxonomy (NCBI): domain Eukaryota; kingdom Viridiplantae; phylum Streptophyta; class Magnoliopsida; order Alismatales; family Araceae; genus Amorphophallus; species Amorphophallus konjac. The sequence goes on along the minus strand of CM040122.1, from coordinate 258,750,742 downwards.
CAGTTCTTTCTTGGATTGCAGATTCTACAATGTAGAGAAGGCTACTTCATAAATCAATCCAAGTACATAAAGGAGATGCTGAAAAAGTTTGGCATGGAGAGCTGCAAACCAATAGAGTCACCCATGGGGACAAATGCAACATTGGAGGCTGATGTAAAAGGTAACATGGTAGATGCCAAGAAATACAGAGGTATGATCGGATCCTTACTATATTTAACTGCCTCTAGGCCAGACATTCAGTTCAGTGTATGCATGTGTGCTAGATATCAATCTAGCCCTAGAGATTCACATTTAGGGGCTGTCAAGCGTATCTTTCGTTACCTTGCCGGTACCCAAGAATTGGGTTTATGGTATCCTACTTACTGCAAACTAGACTTGATCTCATATTCAGATGCTGATTATGCTGGTTGCAAAATTGATAGGAAAAGTACTAGTGGTTATTGTCAAATATTAGGTGGATGTTTAATATCATGGGCCTCTAAAAAATAGCATTCTGTGGCACTCTCCACTGCTGAGGCTGAGTATGTCGCAGTAGGGAGCTGTGGTACACAGGTTTTGTGGATAAAACATCAGCTTCAAGACTACAATGTAGATCTTGGATGTGCACCTATTTTCTGTGACAACACTAGTGCTATTAATTTGTCTAAAAACCCCATTCAACACTCTAGGACAAAACACATTGAGATCCGTCATCACTTTCTAAGAGATGAGGTCTCCAAAGGAAATCTCATGCTTCATTTTGTAGAAACTGAAAAACAACTGGCAGACATTTTCACAAAACCCCTTAACAATGACAGATTTTCAACTCTAAGAAGGGAGTTAGGAATTTGTAGAATTTCTCCTGAAAATTCTTGAAATAATCATATTCATGTGTACTCTACATAGATTCTGTCATTTCTATCTAAGTTATAGGTCTCTAGTACTGGTCAAGTTTTTGAGTTTGGAAAGTCTTGTGTCGGGTGCAACTTCAGCAAGAATACTGGTTCTCTACGGCTCATCTCTTGTGGTCGACCACAGACAAGGCGCTGGTCGACCAAGGCATCAGGACAGGAAATAGTTAGCTCTGGGAATTCGCAGCTGTCGACCACAGGCGATCCAATGGTCGACAACAGGTTTGTGAGAACGCAGTCTTCTCAACAGGCAGGTTCTGTGTCAGCACAAAGGTCGACCACAGGCCACTCCATGGTCGACAAAGGACCTGAAAAAGGGAAATTGGATCTAATCAAGCTGCTGGCTTTGGTGGGAAATCTTTTGAACTTTTTGGACTCTGAGCTCAGTTTTGGCTTCACTCACTCATCCTCATTCACTTCCCATTCCTTGTGTCTCAAT